>JAMJFZ010004023.1:6460000-6587500 GCA_026225945.1 Cricetomys ansorgei
TTCTGCATCCGTCTATTAAAATAGCTCTCTATTTCATTAAACCACGAGCTTTCTCTCAGTAGGATCTGCACCTTACTCTCCTACCTATCTCACACTATTTTAAAGAACAAGCAGACAATAAACATTTGTTAAACAACTGAATGATGAATCAGTGTATAAGTGTCAATTTCACTAAGAGCACTGTGCTAGAAAACCATTTATCCCCTCCTCAATGTGGAGGAAATTATAAAGTAGCCTAGGTTCATCTCCAGCAGATTAAAAACAAGTGTACTCAGAAAAGATGGCTCCCAAGAGGTTATTGTGTCAAAGAAGATCAAAAAGCAAGCAACATACCATGGTGGAAGACTGTCCTGCATGAAATGTCCTCATATGTGTTGGGTCTTCTCTTTACTGGAGAAGACTCCACTGAGCTATTACAGACTTCCCTAGTTTGAGCAATTCGACATCTTGGACTAATGGAAATGAGCACAGAGAAACATAACACCTTGTAGATTGAAGATGCACCCAGTACTCAGCATAGTGCTTCATGGGCATCGTCTATGCTGGGCTCTGGGTCCTCTCCAAAATTCAGGTCTTGCCAACACGATGCAACACTAAGATGTGGGGCCTTTAAGGAGCGACTGAACCCTGAGAGCTTTATCCTTCATGAATATACTGATACATTTATAAGAGGGTTTGACTAAGAGTTTGTACCCTTGTATCTCCTGCAGGTGAGGACAGTTTCCCTCCTCCCTGAAAGATGCAGCACTCAAGAAGGGAAAGCGGAGACTGGACCTTCTCCAGACACTGAACTTGCTGACACCATGCTCTGGGACTTACAGATTCTACCACTAAAATACAATTTATCTGTACTATTTCATAGCAGCAATACCAATAGGCTGAAGCAACCTTATTAGTCCTCAAGCAGTCCAAAGAAATGTGAGCTAGGGTTATTACTACTGGACAGCATGGGGTGAGTCCCACTGCTATACATATAACTTATCAGTGGGGATATTGACTCTAGACTCCCTCCTTTAGCCAGACTTAATTCTCTTTGGTTTTGCCTTATCTCAATACAACCATTACCACATCCCTTTGTTGCTAGAAGGTAACAAAAATATTTTGTGACTGAATGGCACTTTAGTAAGCAAACAAACTTCAATTGTCCCACTGAACCCTCTGGTTATATTGAAGATACGCAATGTCAAGTACATGGGACAGCAGAGGTGGGACAGATGAGAGCTAAATGGTGATCACAAAGCATTTTCAAATCAGGCAGGGAAGAATACACAGGGCATGTGGAAGCATGGGAAAGCCAATCACAAAGAAGTGGGGGCACCTATCAGCGAGGAGGGCCTCCGTTGCCCCACCTTCTCCGCTATCCACTGCTACGGCCTCCTTGCAGACATTTTTCACTGGTGTCCTCCCACTGTCAAAAGGTCTCCATCTGCCTGACCGTAATGAGCAATTTGCTCTAATCCATGAATAGAAATTGGAATTTAATTCACTTTCGTGGCATTTCAGGAAGGGAGATGTTTAAACAAGCTATTTGGTGTCCTCTGCCTCACTATTGAAGGTTAATCACTATCCAATATGCACACTTTAGCTCCAAACTAGGTTCTTGAGAAAATGGAATAATTAAACCACAAGTGGCAATTACTCGTATTTTAGTAGGCTTCTTGCTGGAGCAGCGTTATTAAGTAATATATTTTCTAAGTTGGAATCCAGCTCTCAAATTCCTCTTTTCAAATGTGTGTGCCATCCATTAATTTCTGTTAATTTTGCTCAGAATTGAAAGCAGAAAGAAGTTATTAGTTCTTTGAAGTTTGAAGATGGTGTTTTGTAACACACAACACAGGTTATTTTACCCATAATCTTCTTTGCTTCAGAATTTGTCTCCACTTGCATATATTCTAAACATATAAGCATTGTCTTCTTAAAAATAGCCCTGACTCTTTTATTTAGAAACATATCTCTGGACTATCCAAATAAAGTTAATACCTCATATTCACTTAAAATTTTCTTTCCAAAATATATTGATGTGGGAAGATGTTTTTTTAATATAATATGGATGAAAAACTAGGTTTGACCTAATAGAGAGTAGGCACATCAGTTGTACATTTACTGATACACACATGAGAAAATGATTACAAAGAGAAATACCAAGTGTCTGTGGGTAGTGATTTTAGAAAGATTTTAATTGGCTTTTAACTTTTTACCATATTTTCTTTTTGTAATAAACACATATTGATTTTAAATTTTTATTAGTTTGATGAATATCAATATTTTGCATGAGGAAAAGCTCTTATTTAAAACTCAAGCACTATAAGTAGAACCAAATATTCCTTACATAGCCCACTATTTTGCAATCGTCACCAGAGATCATCATGTTTCCTAATTTCAGTGTGTAGCCAGAATTCTCAGGAAGGGAACTGTGGACAATTCAGGCAGGTTAGCTATTGGGGTGGCAGTGATGCTTTCATGCACTGTGGCATGCTTCATAGAATCCTTGGTGTCTATCCTGGATGCCAATAGCATCCATCTGTTCTTCATGACTTCCCCAAACACCCCCAGATGTTTTTAAATGTCCCTGGGCAAGACCATTCACCTCCTACGAAGAATTATTAGTGTCCTGTTTCCTAGTTCTTTTTCCCTGCTTCAGCACACAAATGAGACAGGTATGATAATATAAAGTGAGACAGGTGTGATTATGTAAATATACTTCTACAACATGGCTTCTTTTTTCAAAGTCATGTCATATTATCTTTTATAAGTTAAATGCATTTAGATTTCATATAGCACACTAACAATCCAAAACGAAAGAACTTCAATGAAAACTTACAAAGAAAAAAATATTTGATTGTAACTCAAAGACCACTGAGTTTCTTCCCTGCCCTCATCTGATCCCTCACAGAGACTCCCCCAGCTCAGCAGTGCTGTCACCACACCCACAGTCCAGGTTAGAAAGAACACGCTTTCATGGGATGCTCTCCACCCTGCATCACACACATTCTCTTTGTACCCATCTCAGTGCTGTATTATCATGTTCCCACTAAGCTTGCTGGGTACCAGTGAGTCTCCTCATTGCTCTCTCTGAATCCACTGTATTTTAAGCTTCAACATCAGAGAACTTGTCTGCCCCCATTTCTTCCTCAACCCTGTCATGTGGTACCATACCTAGTAGGTAAATAAATGAATAAATTCACTCTTGCTTCCCTCTGGACCCCTCACCAAGATGATATCCTCGAGCAATACATGTATTGTGTCTTTTCCTATTTTTAAAATGTTTTAATGACTCCTTTTTCCTTTTAGATAGAAGTTCAAGAGAATGGCAATAGTCTTCAGGGATTCTGAGTACTCCTCCCATGGCTCAGCTCTTCTGCAGTGTCTTTCATGATATCTCTCCTTGGTACCCTTTGCTTTAGTTATTCTGGGTATCTATTAGAGCCTAGAACACCCTGCCCTCTGGTCACTGGGATGGAACACATGCCAATCTCTTTCCTTCAGAGCAATGCTTAGCAGGGTTGTGTATCTCTTCTTTGGATGGGTGTAGACAAGTAAATCTCTATGGATAATAGAATTTCAGCAGAAATGACTTGTGCCACTTCTGGGATTACAGAATCAGTGCACAAATCACCCATTCTCAATCATATACATTATCTTTCTCTTTCTCTCTCTCTAACTTTCTCGCCTTTCCTTCATCCTTCATCCTCACCCTTTTGTTCTTCTTTATCCCCTGTTATCACCTCTAATTCCTCTTCCTTCTGTCTCCTACTTCTCCTGCCCATCTAGATCTGAATTCCTTTGCCTATATATATATATATATATATATATATATATATATATATATATGTATCTGGAATTAAGAAATCTTTCTGGCAAATTTTAAAAATGACTTTTCTTCTCTGTCCTACAATTTACGTTCAGAATACATGTTTACAAAGCACATATCTTGTTTGAAAATTCAAAACAAAACCAAACAACCAACCATTGGCTCTGGAAATGGCTATTAAAAAAAGAAAAAAAGAAGAAACAACAAGCTTGTAGTTCACAACTAACATGCAAATAATGTGATTGTGTGTCTGGCTTTGTTGGCTGCAGACTAAAGGCTTTTGGCTAGTTCTGAATTGGTTCAGGATAGTACCATAGCCATTATCACAGTAGGGTGGCCTTTTGGAACACTATTTAAAGTATGGGCTAAAACAGCCACGGAAAACAGCTATCAGGAAAGACAGGAAGGGATGTGAATTGTGATTATCCCCTTACAGCTCTTTCTCACATCTCTTCCCTCTATCTTTCCCTCCCTCTCCCTAAATCTCTCCCTCCCTCTCACTTCTAATCTTGCCCGCTTGTCTTCTTGTGTGTCATTACATTTCTGATGAGCACTAAAAAATGAATTAGGAAGCATTCGCTTTGGTAGCAAGCAAGGAAGGGATCCAATGGCAGCCCTTTCTCCTCCCTACCCCCCACCACCTTATCTTCCCTCCCTTCTTCCTCCCCATCAGCTTATCTTCCCTCCCCTTCTTCCCCCCACCAGCCTATCTTCCCTCCCCTTCTTCCTCCCACAAGCCTATCTTCCCTCCCCTTCTTCCCCCCCACCAGCCTATCTTCCCTCCCCTTTGTTCCCCTCACCAGCCTATCTTCCCTCCCCCTTTGTTCCCCCCACCAGCCTATCTTCCCTCCCCTTCTTCTCCTCTTCTATCTTTTTGGGGGGTTAGTCTTGAATACTATAAAATGAAACAGTATATTTTGAAACCATGCTAATCCTTTTACAAAAGAGAGCCTCTCGAGCTTCTACATGGATTGTAGAACATGAGGCCATTTGCTTTCTTCCTGGAGCCACTGGCCTTTTAAGCAGGCAGGGATGGACTAGTGATCACAGAAGCTATCTTACCTGACATCTTCCAGACTCCTTTCCCCAGCCCCTGTTCCATGAGTCTCTCTTCCCTGCTTTATCTTCTATTTACACGGCCTCATCTGTTGATCTGTATTAGTCTACTGGAACTCACAGTTATTGTAACCTATAGGGCTTTTGATGACGACAAAAATTTCTAAGAGTTCTTTCAAATTAATTCATATGAAAGCAATATGCATTGAAGAGAAAATCTTAGGAAGCAGTTCAAACCACATAGTCAAATGCTATTCAGGTGTAACAGTTGGGGGCATTTAAGAGAATAGGGAATGCTTTTTAGCATATTAGAAGGAAAAAATGTGCTTATATTGTTTCCCTCACTTTATTCAACCTGCCAGCTCAATTATAGTACACGTTTATAAAACTGGATTTCATAGAGTTGGCACCCTTCAAGTACTGCTTCTGTGTGGAGCTATGATATTGTAACATATCCCCTTTTGAAAAAAATCTCAAAGGCTGCCTGAGTATTTTCAACCATATTCAAAGTAGGAGCCAAAGTGTGTGATCGCCTCAAGTCTGTGAGCAAAAGAATTTTAGTGTCTGAATTTTAAACTCTTTCTCCACAGCACTGTTTTTTTTCCTTGAACTCCTCAGACAAAACAAAGAATAGTCCAAAGAAAACAGAGAAGCAATTGTTACTGTCCACAATCTTCTCTTCTCCGGGATAATTGAATACTATTGAGAGCTCATCCTAAGGGTGGAAACTATCACATCCAAATGCATGAGCTTTCCAAAAGGCAGTGCATTTCTCCAAATGAAGAATTAATAATTAAATGAAACAGAGTCACACCAGTTCAACTATGCCAACATGGTAAAGAATGTTCAAGAATCAGCAAATTAAAACAAAGTAATGCAATTTCTGATAACTCCATAATCAATGAATAGCCACATTTACAGGAAGGTTATTCAGTGCCAAGCCCCATGCAGAAGGGGCTTCAATATATCTAATATTGAGCTTGGTTTCTGTGCAGAGATCTGTTGGCATCCTACTTGACAAACAAAGATGGTTCACAAAGTTTTAGAAGCATATGGAAGGTCAATGCTTAACTCAAGTCTAACTAAACTGTGGCTACTCTCAAAAATGAAATAGAATATATGTTACAAAAAAAAACTAGACTTAGTAAATTCTAAATAAATGCTACCCACTGTTGTCTTTTGCTGTCCTTATTTTCCTTGCTGCCCACCACTTGAGAGGGGGAACCTAATCTTAGCAATCATTGCAGGAGGGGGAAAGAGAAGCTGACGTAAACTTACCTTTCAGACTGAACTTATTTGGAGAGAGCCTCGCAGGCAGGGGTGAGTAGTGGGGAGCATGAGAGGGCCTTGTGGTTGCACAGCATTGTGAGAGCACTAGGAGAGGCAGCTTGAAGGGGAGGGGCGTAGCCAGCACATACAGTGTGATGAGGAAGGGGACTATGAAGGAGAAAGCACTTCAGAGAACTCCTTAAAAGCGGGAGGGAGGGTTTTCCGACTTTTATGTTTTTTGGTGAGGGCAAGTTCTCTGCCACATGATTTACTCTAGCATAGCCCACGTACCAAGAATCCAGGTACTGGCTCGGATCATATTTTATCTTGCTGCTTGCCTGGAAGGGGCTGAATTTGCTTTCTTTCCACACTATCTATTCTAACCTTCACAGTAGGGCCTGTCAGCTGTAGGGGTGAATGGCCTGATTTCTTAGGGAGAAAGGCAGAAAGAGGGTCTATGAGCTAATACCCATTGGGTCTTGATTTACGTTTAATTCTCTTCCTCAATAGAACAAAATAATGCTAGTTATAAACCTTAGTTAGGTAGGAGGCTTAAGTAACAGATATATTGCTTGCAGGTTTCCCCCAAATGTTTTAGAATTCAACCTTCCCTACAGAGTAGGAAGCCACTGGTAAAGTTAACCTTCCCTTAGCCAACCAGTGCAGTTGGCTGTTTCCATGCTGGTCTCTGATTGGGTCACCCGGTCATGTCTCTAACTGTATCATCTGGCCCTGATGATAGATCTTCCTGTGTGGGGGGCTCTGGGTGCTGTCAGAGCTCTGAAGAGAGATGTACAGGACAGAACCTGAGAAGGACTGAGGAAAGGGGAACAGATGAAGAATTAAGGCTGGCTGAGAAACTGTCTCATTTGATTCTAATGATAATAGTCACCTCCTTCCCTTCCTCCTATCCTTCTTTCCTTCTTCCCTTCCTCCTCCCTTCCTTCCTTCCACCCAATCCCACTCCCTTGCCCCCACTGTTTCTTTCTCCTTCCTCCTCTTTCCTCCTTCCCCCATTTATATTGCTTGAGTCTCTGCCTTTATTTCTCTCTATATTACTATGAGGAAATCAAGTTTTTAAAGGTCAATGATTTTTTCAAGGTCATATGCATATCTATGATGAGTTTTATCATGATGAATTATAGATTTAAGCCCCCCAAAACATGATATTTGGATGTCCATATGCATAATGAAATGGTTATTAAGGTGAGCAAATGTGCCATCCATCTTCTCACATAGTTTGCCCCAAGCCCCTTACTTTGTGGCAAGAGCACCCAAAGTCTATTTTTTTAGCAGTAATCTTAAATACAGTATTGTTGTCTGTGGTCCTAATACGTGTGTTAGAGATTTATATAGAGCTCTTTTCAGTACATACAGGGTTGCTTCTTCTGCTATATTCCTCTCCCTTGAAGAGGATAAGGATCTACAGCTGGACAGAAGGAGACATCTGCTCAGGGATACAGGCTGTGAGCAAATGTGCCTCACAAATCACCCAAGGGGCCAGCCAGAGTCTTTTGGGTCACACGTGCACTTGCCTGCTCTGGAAGCACCTGCATGTTTGAATTCCACCACAAGAAAACATCCTGTGCCTTCCAGTTACCAACTGAAACCAGTTCAGCTCTGTCTTTCCCAGGGCTTTTGATATCTGATATTTCAGACAGTAACACATGCCGCCACCTCTTTGAGCCCTGGGATTTTCCCCCTTGTTGCTAAACTGCATAGCTTTCTGCACTTTGCTGGGTTTGCAAATTGTAAAGATAGGAATGACCTCCTTGGGGACTGATTATATTTTTCAAAAATCTGTATTTTTCATAGTATTAACTTTCAAGGAGGTAATTTTTTCTCTTCAGCTAAATACTATTCTGAGCTTTGTAGGTCAAACTAAGTGCATAGAATAATAATATCCTTTAGGCATTTTTGTCAAGAAGGAATACAAATATTAATTAAAACAAGTGTCTTTCGTGTGAGAGAGTTTTTCTAATGCCTTGTACTGACCCCGAGACACATTTGTTTATCATTTTGCTTAAAGACACCAAGATTATTTGTTAATGCCAGTGAGAGCTTCTACTTTAGTGATGGTTACTTCATCATTAATAGCTGTAATTGTTTTTCATAGATAGTACTTGTGTAATTTGAGACATAAAATATTTTTATACTCTGATACAATGTTAGTCAATAGCTTATATGTATATCTAAGGAGACTGAGTGGGGTAATTAATAGAACCAATCAGTGGTCTCTGCACAAAGTAAGATTTGAAGTAGGCTTTGGTGGTTTATCAGATGAACACTTAGAGGTAGTGGCTGGCACTGGGGACCTGGAATGCTAAGTTTACCTGTGGTACGCGCAAGTTTTAATAGCCCTTCTGAACACACAAAGAGGAAGCGTATTTTAGGTATGGCCCAGAAAAGGAACATTCAAGAATCAATTTCTCCTGATTGATAATTCAAAGCAGTGAGATGTTTCTGATTTAAATAAAAAAAAAATCTAACCAATTTGTCAGCACGGTGCTAGAAAGAACAAAGTTTCTCATTAGATTTCATTGACTTCATACATCCTGGGAATAACAAGTACCCTGCTAGTCCCCAAACATGGAGAAGGGAGAGGCATGTAGAATAGCTGCTTAATAGAGGGACTGTCATTTGTTAGAAGAAATGTCTGCTTACATTTCCTTGGGCTCTTTAAGAGTAGGACTAAGCCAAGCATAACATCATTTGTTTCTGTAAGCACAGCTATGGCTCCGTAAACAACCAAGAAGTAAATACATTTCTGCCTTGCAGCAAGGATGCATTCCTGTTCACAGATATAGTCTCCCTGGTCTTCCCGAGCACACCATTGTCTTGTTCCCCAGTCAGGAAGGAAAGGGCCATACCTGATTCCTGTGAGTCAAGCGTGCTGTCACATTGACCTTGCCTGACAAGCGACTGACTGTTTGACTTAATTCATACTGAGTGATCATGAATATTCATCTCATTCCATTTTTCTTCTCAGGGTCTGAGTACGTGCTTCGTTTACTGAGCTACTTATGATATCTGGTAGGACCCCGCAGTGGTGAGTAAAAGAAGCCAAGTTGGGATGTGAAATGAGATGGAAGAGATGTAGGGAGGGAGGGTATTTCCAAAGGTTAACACTTTCTAACCTTGGAGGCAACATAGAAGGGGAGATTCTAACACAAGTTCTGCATGAATTAACCAGAATTTGGGGTGGGTGGGGTTATGGTACCTTCTCCTACAACTCCCCATATGCGATGAATGCATCACAAGATTGACAGGTCTACATGACTTGGCTCCCATATTTGTGATACCCAATGAACAGTTTGGAAGGGAAAGGGGACTGAAGAAACAGTTCACTAGAGAAGTGCAGACAATCAATCAATAGTTTAAAACATGTTTTAAACCCCAACGGTGACTGATGCTGTTCAAAGTAAGGCAATGGCGAAGGGATACCGTCATTGTCTACTGTGTTGCAAAGTTTTGGAAGTAGCAGGATTTAATGGGATATGAATAACAAGGTTGTTATGCAAACAATTGTATCCCTTGGCTGGAAACAACAGCTTGACCAAGCTTGGCCTGATCCTCTGCTTCTGGGTCCTGGAACCTGCTCATTCCCAAGGCTAAGTAAGATCTTAATGCTATTGTCTATTGATCCTAACCTGAGGGTAAAACTATTATTGGAAGAGGAAGAGATTCTCCAATCACAGAAGCAATAAATCTTTCTGGTTACACTAATTTGAATCATGGTTTCCTAATTCTTAGTGTAACTGAAAGAATGCTAATGACTTCATCTAGTGAGTCTGCAACACCCATTTGTACAGACAAACTAGTTGTTAGCAATACAAACTGGAAATAAGCTTTCCAGAGAGCAATTAGCAGCATTGGCCAGAAATATTTTTAAGTCACCATACTTTCCTTTTACCCTGTAATCCCACTCTGAGCAGTTTATTCTGAGGAGATAATCATAGGAGGTAATCAAAGATGTGTGCAAATGAATATTCATAGCAGTTATTTTTAATAGCTATAAGGTTAGAAATAGCCAAAATGATCAACTTAATAATCTTATATAACTGAGATTGCCCACATTTGTACGAAGTGGTCATTAAAATTGTGCCTTTAATAATATTTAGCAATGACCATGAATGAAAAAAAGAAATACAACCCAATATAAAATAATTATTATGGCTACTGGGATTATAGGCAGCTTTTACTTCCCTCTATGGACCTGCGTTTTCCAAATTCTCTGAAATGAGCATGCATTAGTTTCATAATGAAAAGTCACATGTGAGCACCATATCCTCTCTCCTTGTCCTTTATCATCTCTGTCTTCCCAGAGGCATACCTTCTTGAAGAAGCACTCCTCCAGGGCTCCTGGAGTAGTCAACTCATAAGGCATTCCCCTCCCCAGATTTCCAGCTTCTCCATCTAAGCCAAATGGGCACTGTCCCCAGCAGCCCAGCTTTATTCCTCGAGGTGTCTGTAAGCCAGCAGTTTGAGCTCAGCTTCCTTTCTGGAAATCAAGATGGAAGGAGAAAAGATCCATGGAGCTTGGGGAGCTCCCTTCTCTACGGACCACCATTAGAATCTCCAAATCACAGATGTTTGTAAAGATGTGAGTGTTATCTGTCTGTCGTAGCCAGTTACCTGATCCAGAGCTGCTTGGCCAACTCAGTACAGCATCAAGGATATGGAAAACAACTACTTGAAATCTCTCTTTTGCCAAAGTTAAAGTTCTAGTACCCTTCCTTCATTGCCATAAAGGAATAGATCCTCCTTCTCTAGTTCTCTTTGCTCTTAAGAAAATAGATTTTTTTTTTTAAAAATCAATGAATTGAAGGAGACCTCTGTGTGTACAACATAGCTAACATCTGCAGTGTGTTACCTGAGAAGGTGGACAGGTGTTGCCCATGCAGACATGCTACCTTCAAGTAGAGGAAAAGAAGAGAAGCCCTGGGTTCAGGAAATGAAATGAAGCATGCATTATGCTTGGAGACAAAGGATTTGCCAATCTGAGACTCTAACTTCTAGTCAGGGTGAGGCAAGGGACTCCTCCAAAGGCTGAATTCTCTCTTGGTGATCTGGGAGTTCTCCTACCCAGGCTATGCTGAGACTTTGGGACTCATCTCTAGAGTGACTCTGGCCTTGGAATTCTAGAACTCATTCACAATGCTAGTCATCTTGAGCCTAGAATAACTCCGAGTGGGCTCCAAACATGTGGAGATTTAGAGTCAAATCTAAGACCAGGCTTCATCATCTTTAATTTGGGTGACTCTATTGGGCCCATATGAAAACAGCCAAAAAACAGCAAGTCTAGAGAGAGACAGACAGAGAGAGTCAGAAACAGAGAGAAGTGATTGAGAGATGCAAAATTAGAGACTTTGTGAATCAGCCAGTTGTTGGTACATGCCTGTAACCCCAGCAGGAAGGGAGAAGACTAAGAATTTGAAGCCAGCTTCAGCTGTGTAGTAGGCTCAAGGCCAATCTGTGCTACATGAGACTTCGTTTCAAAAATTTTAAAAAAAGGTAGGGGTGGAATGGGGATCGTGTAAACCCAAGGACTGGGTTTGGTGACAGGGCTATAGTCAAAATGGGTTTCCTTGGCTCCCATCTGCTGTCCACTTGCTAATTCCACACCCTTTCAAGGCTCACTGGCTGTACTTCCTGCTGTGAACACCATCCTTTCCAATAGCAATTCGTACCCATTGCTGTTTAAGTAACTATAAATGGGCTTTAAATAAGCAGTTCCTCAACAGTCCCTCTCAGCCAACTTTACCCCATGTAACTTCCTTCCTGTTCCCTGGTTTGTTTTCCAAAGAGGAAAAAAATAATTTTCTTTTCAAAATCACACACATGATTCTCGTCAGCCATTGTTCATCTGAAGATAGTTTCCAGCACGTGGGGTTTCATCAGAATGTTCCATTTGCTGTAAAAGGCAGTCACACTTACCTGGTCAATTTTAATTAAATCCTTTGCCTACACAGTATCAAAGGTGCAGACTCATCATTGTCTGGGACAGTTGCTCTCATCTAATAAAAGGCCTTTTATTTCAGTTGTTACCTGTATACTTAGTGCAAATCTATTTCAATTACAAGAAGAATTTGTAAGGAAACATGGTAAGGAGAAGCCCAATCATCAAATCCCTTTGCGGTAACTTCAGCCCATTAAATCAGAACAATGATTGGCTTCCATTGTAAGTGGGGAACAGTAAAGGACACTAGTTTAAGAGAGAAAAGCAAGACAGAATTCTAATTAAATCTTTTCAAATACCTAGTATAATAATTTACTTTTGGCTTTGGGCAGGGGATATTTTAAATGAAATTTCTGTCCAAGGTAATCAAAAGATTTAGAACTTGTGCAACATCTCAATATGTTAAGGACAGTCGTTCTGATCACTTTTTCTTGTTACTTCCATGGAGCATCTGTTGCTTGGCTGGTTCATCAGCTAGTCTAAGGGACCACTGGTCTCATCAAGTATAATTACCCTAAATTCCAAGTTCAACACATGGACAGTGTTCACAAGCATATTTTCATCAAGAATGGGCCCACTTGTTCCATTTCTGTGCAGATTTGATGCTCAGTTATAACAATTTTGGAAGTATATGTAATACAGCAACTACTAAGTCAAGATTTATATTTCTCCAAGGCTGAGAGTTGGGGATTCATTCACGTGGCCAAAGCGGTATAACTGAGCCTTACTGCTTCTAGATCACCCAGTGATAAACCTAGATTCTCAAAGCCAGGGATAGTGACTAAATACTTCTGCTTAGTCACAGTCAGTTCACAGAACCTTCCGATGCACTCAGAAATGTAAGGGTACACACAAGAATGATGGTCACTACGGTTCGTGTGGCACTCGAGACCTTACAGGATACAAGGGACGTGTTTAGTGGAAGGAGGCTTGTTTGGCATGCATGACATGGGTTCCACACTCAGCACTGTAACATAGACAGAAAGACAGATGATAGAGCATTATATATACATATATATCTTTCATATCTCAAGAGCTATACGGGTAGAATTTATTATTATGCCCACTTTAAAACTGAATAGCTGTAAATCTGGGCATGAGCCACCTAGCTGTTAAGAGATTATTATTATGTCTGGTGATATATTAATAATGACACATGAGACATGGTTAAAAGTACAAGCCAGACAGACTTGAGTGGAGACCTCAGCATGCCTGCTTCCAGCTCCTACTGCTAGCTCCACTCCTCTGCTCTTCAGGAAGTTTATTCTCTTAAAAGCTCCTCCTAGCTCTCTCTTAGCATTCTATTTGTGTGATCAAAGAGCTACAATGGTTTACTCCTCCCAAATCTTTGGCCTTCAGGGTCTGTCCACTTCTATAGTGGGGTGCCACTGACACAAAAGGGGTAGACCCACCGCCTGAGTTATGTCCACTTTTATAGTGGAGGAACTATAGATTAATAGGGGAGACCAGGCCGTGCCTAACGTCACCTCTGGTCTGGTAGAGCATCCAATTGACCTCTTGATCAGCAACTATATTTCCATTAAGCTTATTTTCATAAGCTATTTACGTGATAACACAGGCTGGTTCAGTAATAGGCGTCACATCCTGTTAGGCTTTCAGGCAGTCAGTACAATGATTTTTTAGTAATCTGGCAATAGATTCAAATGTACCATAACACCTAGCCTTGCTAATTTGGATCTATTCTTCCCTGTGTGATTAAAACCTAACTTTGGGGGCCAAAGAGATGGATCAGTGATTAAGAGCACTTGCTGCTTTGACAGAGGACCAGGGTTCAGTTCCCAGCATCCACATGATGGCTCTCAACTACCAATAACTCCAGCCTCAGGGAATCTGGTACTTTCTTCTAGCCTCCACAGGCACCAGACACACACACAGTATGCCTACATACATTCAAGCCAACACTCATACACATAAAATAAAAATCAATCTTTTTTAAGGCCCTAACTTTTCCAGTGGCACAACAAGGCCATCAGTGGCTACACACTCACTCTACGGTGATCATCACTAACTTCTTAAACATTGCCCAGGAAGTACTGGAGCATCATGGGAATTTTCTTGGTTTCCTTTGTCACAGCAACCCAGCTGAGAAATCATCAGTGCGCTCCGCCCCCACTTCCTCCCATCTTCACCTCTGTTGCCCTGACAGAAGAGGCCACACTTCCCTGGGCTACCGAGTAAAGACACACCCAAGTCATGAGTAGCTCTTGTGTGCTTTATGAGAATTCTTCTAAATCTTTTCTTCTGTCCCTCAAAACTAGTTTCCCAAGTGCAAGGACCCCATATTGACCTTATAAGGAAAGATCCAGGCTCTAGTTTCTTCTTGGATGTACATACAATTTCAGCAAGCTCTGTCCTGTAATAGGCAAAACTTGGTCCGACCTCAGAATTTGTTATTGCTGCAACTTCTTAGTGACTAGCAAGTAGTAGCTCAGGTTAAAACACACACACACACACCTCGAGGTTACTTTCTCTCTCTCTCTCTCTCTCTCTCTCTCTCTCTCTCTCTCTCTCTCTCCCTCATTTCTCCATGTATCGAATCTATCAGCAAATCCTACTTACTCCACCTTTACATTATACCCAGATTCTGATCTCATTATTGCTATAATCCTGGGCCAGGCCACTCCCCCACCATGCCTGGATTATTGGAAAACACGCCATTAATGCTATCTGTGACTCTATACTTGCTTCTCCAAAGAATACACCCCGTGCAGCAGCCTGGACTATCTCACTGACACATATGACAGATCACGCTTTCAAGTTCCAGTGTTCCCCCATCTGAATTAGTCTAAACTCCAATGCGATTACAAAAATGTATGTGCCTAACACAGTCTCTGCCCTAATCAACCTACCAACCTCACATTTTGTCTGTTATTTTATGCCATTCTAGTCACATTGGCCTCCATGCTGTCCCTTAACAGGAAAGTCATGCTGTCCCTTAACAGGAAAGTAACTTCCACCTCAGGACATTTGCACATGCTGTCTACTTAGCCTGGGAGTCTCCTCTCACAGATGGTTTCATTGCCTAAGCTGCTCTCTCACATCTTGAATTGACTCCCCTTTTCTAAGGAATGCCTTCTCTAACCAGCCTATTTTAAAATGGTAGTGGCTCACCAACTATCCAATATCCCCTGCCTACACTTTCTACATTTAGTTTTCTTCAAAATCTCTCTGCTTTCCAGTGTACTACAGGATTCCTGGCTGTCAATACCTTCCCACTGGCAAGTGGACTTCAGGGGGCTTCTGTATTCATGTTCATCATTAGAGCTTCTGTAGCCGCACTAGCAGAGTCAGTGCCCAGCAAATACATGTTGAACAAAATACTGATTTTCCAGAGATTTTGCGTATTAGTGTACCACTTGCCCTATCTACCCATCATGTTTCTGAAAGTCTCTGTTTCCATCCTGGGCTCTTTCGAACCCTGACACAGTGGCAGAGGTGAGACTCCATTTATTTAAAAAGCAGACCAACAATAATCTGAATACCATTCCAGGTCATTTCACTGTAACTTCCTGGAATAGTAGGTCATTTATTTCTTTAAATTAGAACATGTTATCACCTCCTACTCTGATCATTGAAGGTCAAAGTCTCCAGATCTGGTTTTGCCCTGGGCATTTCAACTAGTGGTCCTGTCAGATCTTGAGGCATTTTGTTTAAACAGCAAGAAAGGTAAAATAAGCAGGCTTATTCCATTTATCTGTGTCTTCTCTGAAGCCTTGCTTGAAGACATCTATTGTTCCATAAATAACATGGAAATCCTTCCCTCATTTTTGATATCCCTCCCTTAGCATCTGAAATATATTATTAAAATACTTGTTTTTAAGTCTGTTTTTTTTTTCCATTAGAGTGTAAGCTCTGGAGTGCAGGTTGTCTTTTTCTTCATAATCCTGCTGCCTGCAGATTATGCCTGCAGGCATAATAATCCTTCATAATCCTATGCCTGCAGGACCTGATATATAAGAGTGTCAGAAAATACCAAATGAGCATAAGTAAATAAACGGAGGGCAGTGACTAGCCAATCAAGTTTGTTCCTAGCGTCACAGTCATGGAAAAAGCAGTGCTAAGGTCATAGTTAGGCACTGCCATCATTATCACCAACATCAAGTAACTACGTACCTGTTTGAAGCAGGTATTGGACACACTTGGACAATGACATAACCATATGACAATGGTAATAAAAGAGTGATGTAGAAATATATTTTTAGCTATGTTTAAAATAGTTTTTTGTGCACTGTTGGGAAAAGGGCTGCCTAGTCCTTGGCATTTGTATTGTCTACAGGTGTTGGCTTTATGTAAAAGATGTTTTCATGGTTTCAATAGCACACCTGAGGAGCTTAGGTATCAATAAAAACCCCTGAGATGAGACACTTCGGGTTCCACTGTCCAGGACGGTGCTTTCCATGATAGTGGTCCCCTCTGCTGGGGTCTGGCAGGGTTTGCACCTATGAAAATGCCTCTGTGTCTTCCTTGTTGAGTGACACATTAGATGTACTGCTACAAAAGAGCACAGATAGAAGGCATATTAGAGAGAAAAAAACTATAGCCATTCAGATTAGCACAGTCCATGTATTTAGAGAAAATATAAGCAAGGAATTAGATTTGAAAGGATGACATGATTGAGTTTTAGTACAAAGAAGGGACTGAGTCATAGGCACACTTAACCAGAGCAAATTCTGAGGAACTACGCATGTCCACTCTACCGTGAGGCATAGATGAGATAGTCACTAAATATGGGAAACCTGTTGCTCGACTCAGATTGCTCATTGTTGAATGATGTGAATTCTTGATCCATGTTGACCAAACAAGTGGGATGAGATGGAACGACGTGGGATAAGGACTAGGTCTCTTTCCTTAGACGTAGAGAATGCATTACAAAAAAATAGATGTGACACAGCATTTAAAATGGCAAATGCCAAACTTAGTCCTCTATGTAAATGTGTTGTAAGTGCCTGGATCAAGTGGACAGAGTATTAAAAGTCATTAACAATGCATGCTGGAAGGAAAGAGAGCCATTATCAGTAAAAGGGAGGGTCAGATTTTAGCAACAGAAGCACTCATTTTGCTGTCAGAGGGAGGAAAAGAAGATAGAAGTGACATATGACTCGTGTGTGATATGAATAAATGATGATACTATTTAACAAAATAAGGGATGCACGATGGGAGATGACGAGGGGTTTGGACAATAACTTTAATTTGTTGTATGCTAAAAAAGAATAGCTAAAAGGAGATCGTTAATAGATTTAAATCATACGGTCTTAAGCTGTGCTACATATGGACATTAAACATGAAAGCAGTTAAGACTAAAAATTCTATTAACAACATCAGCCAGATTCTCTGTCTTTAGTAACCACAAATGCCGAGTGGCTACTTTGTTACACAATGCAAAAAAAATATTTCCAACTCAACACCACTGAGCAAGAGTTCTCGTATACATTTGGGGATTATTTGGGCACTCGGAAAGTGATGCATTCACAAATGAGGCTGAAGAGTTTCAGGAAGGATTTGTGAATGAAGGAAGAAAGGAAAGTCCAGAACAGAAATAGAGAGGTAATAACCTACAGGAGAGGATCCAGAAGTGAGTGGTCAGAAAGTAAGGACAGGGTCACCTGGTCCTGAGGAGAATGCCAGGAAAGGAACGGGGACGTATATGTTCACATAGGAGAGATCGACAAAGGGGCCAGTGAACTTGGTGAGGTAGAGATTATTGCCACTTTCTCGGGATATTTCCCTCAGCAAAGTGATGCTTGAATCAAACTTCAGTGACTGAAGAAACATCCAAGTGTTGCATTTTCTTTCTAAAGTTCATAATACAAAAGGTTGGAGCTGGGCGTGGACACCTATTCTCAGCACTTGGGAAGCTGAGACAGCAAAAACAACATATTCCAGACCAGTCTATGTTATAGAAGTTTATTTTTAGTTGTTTGTAGAATAATTGTTTTATGACTGTTAGGTGAGGGGCTGCCTAGGGCTTTGGAATTTTGTATTGTCTGCAGGTGTTGGATTTATATGGTGACGTTTGATTGCTTGTAATCTGCATGTGCTACCAGTAGAATATCTAAGGAGTCTGAATCAGTAAACACCTGAGCTCAGACATTCAGGGTTCCACCGGGAATACAGCACTGGCCGTGATGATGGTTCCCTCTGCAGAGGTCTGGCAAGGTTTTCATCTATGAATATGCCTCCTTGTCTCTCTTGGTGAGCTGCCACAGCAATGTACTTCTCTACAAGCCTAGGCTATGTAGTGATTTTCAGGCTAGCTGTGGCTACATACCAAAAAATAAAAACAAAGAAAATATAGCAAAAATTTTCAAGGTCAAGTGAAAAAAAGAAAAACTATTCTAAAGAGGGACGAGCCCTCAACACATTTGTAAATTGGAGAGAAGAAGCTGCCGTGGAGGTGACAGAGTTAAAAACACAGATATGGAAGATGGGTGTAGAGGCAGTGGAAGGAACTGTGTCTGAGGCAAGGCCTGAGAGGCTCCCTTGGGAAGGGAGTTGAGCAGTGTGAGGCTGAACCCAGGTGAGCTGAAAGTCAGAGGCAAAGGGGTTCACAAGAGACAGTATGAATTGCTGCTACATTTACTGGATATTCAAGCCTGAAGAAGGACATTTATGCAGGGCAGGAAAACACCTTTCATTGTCCATTTAAGCAAAGTCTGTCAAGTGCAGCAGGAAGCCATCAGCACCAGCGGTCTAATGTTGGACATACATTTTGAGGTCATTTCATTAACATCCAAAACCAATTGATTTCTAAGTCTTCTAGTAAAGTTTGACCGCATTAACATTCTACAGCTTCTGTTCTCAATGATTTGAGGAACACTGACCAGGGAGATAGTTTTGTCTCCATACCCCCAGAAAAGAACGAGAAAAAAATTGTATAGCAAAAATGCTCAATTAGAGATGCTGTGAGCATGTGGCTTGTGGCCGCGAAGAGAGCGCCAGATGCAACAGCTGCTTGATTGCAAATGATGAGCATAACTAGGTCTTCTTAATGTGTAGAGAAGTTAAATAAGGAAGCTGAATCACAAAATTGCCCATGAGAAATTAGTTAGGCAGGAAGTGCTAACCTCCTTAGCCCATAATGCTAAGCCCATTCTGGAAATCCACGTCATTATCTCCTTCACTGCCTGAAATTTGGTTTCCACCCTTGTCATTCAACTGATACTGCAGTCCAAAGGTCACCAGTCACTTCCTAATGGTCACATTCAGCACACTTTCCTTATTTTTTTTGCCTGTCTCAATTTATTTGAAACTCTAAACAGCACTGAACATCACTAGTGACTACGATATGTATGTATGTGTGTGTGTATATGTAGTTAAATATATAGGTATATATATATATTTAACTAGGCTATTATTATATTCTAGTTCTGGGCAATTCTGCTTTCCAACTTTTCATGTAATGAAGACATTATCCAAAGAAATGGCTAACCCCCATCTTCAAGTGGACCCAGGGCAAAGGGTAGGTAGAGGTAGGTAGGCAGCAGGCAGCTGTTTGATACTGACAGCACTAAGAAGAAACAGCTATGTAGATACTGGACAGACAATGTTACAGTACATCTAAGGATCCATTGGTTTCCTGACTCAAATGGGTATCTGTGAAGTCCTATAGGCCTCGCAGACTATCCTGTGTTGGAACTATTTAGGTCTGTCATCCTATAAATGCAGTTCCATGTGTAAATAAACAAAGGATTATGGCTCTAGCCTATAAATTTTTCAGGTATAAAAAAGACAACGGCCTATGCACTTAACTTGGTTGTCTCCTGAATCTAATGGGAGTTAAATGAGGAAGACCAACTAAACTTAAAGCACAAATCCTGCAGGCAAATAGCAGGAATGTATCTTGATGGAAACAGTGAATAGTGGAAAGAACTGAAGAAGCTTTCTGATTCTCTCAAGTTACCGGGGGTGGAACTCCTTTTTACAGGTGGAAAGGGAGCCAAAAGAAGTTCCTAGTTAATTGAAGACATCGCCTATAGAATTGCAGCTATCCCAACCTCTTAAGTGTTCTATACTAGAGAGCCTGTGTCTCACTGTGCAATGGTCAGAGCTTTGCATATGGAGTCATTACAGAAGGCTCTGTGGCCCACATGTCACCCCTGGGTCTGTATAGAAGTTAAAAATTCACTTGAGACATCTGTAGCAGTCATCTAGGACTTCAAGAATTAAGGGCTTGTTTTAGATGGTGTAAGAGCAAAAGTTATGTTTTAAAGTTTAATTACTGTGCCTAAGAGATCTATAGAACTGTTGGACCCCAGG
This sequence comes from Cricetomys ansorgei, assembly GCA_026225945.1. Classification (NCBI taxonomy): domain Eukaryota; kingdom Metazoa; phylum Chordata; class Mammalia; order Rodentia; family Nesomyidae; genus Cricetomys; species Cricetomys ansorgei. The sequence continues at coordinate 6,480,373 of JAMJFZ010004023.1, forward strand.
GGCCCAAACCAGAACGCCACACCCCCACAGAGACTCACAGACGGGATATCGATGCAAATAGCAAGAGGATTTATTCCAGTATACTGGGACCGTTTCAACACGCAGGATAGAAGCGGCCCCGAGGAGCAAAAAGCAAGCCTTTTTATTTACTGTTCAAGCGGTTGCTAGGCACAAACCAAGTTGGGACAAGTCAATTGGTCCCCAAATTGTTTTCCCATTTTGATAGGTAGGGGCCAGTTAACCTTTAAGCTGATTGGTGCTGGCATATAGCAAGGTTGTGGGCTCCTAGAAAATGTAAACTTTAGAGTCTTAGTCTATATGGGTGGGAGAAAACCCTTAGTCTGAGGCCGTGGGCTGTCTACATGGGGAAACTCTTTTAGCCCAAGGCCGCTTTATTTGTCTTAGAAATTGTTTTGGGGACTGTTCTGGGTCACGGTGCTCCTGGCTTGGGCCTATACAATTTGGCTTGTAGCTATCTGTAACAGGGAGGTCTGGAAAGCACCCAGTAATTTTTTTGATGCTGGCTTGTGCTGATGATATGAAACTTAAGCTTTTGCTTAGGAAGTTGAAACTTAGGCCCAGTGTAAGGGGTCCCAGACCAGAGTAAGGGGTCCTGGGCCAGTGTAAGGGGTCCCGGGCCCCACAGAACAAGGACATACTTCCTGAAGTGCTGGGTGGGGCTGTCCAAGTGAGGCACAGAAAGACAGAATCCTGTAATCCCACTTGCCCAAGGACAGAACCTCCTGGAATGCTGGGTGGGAAAGGTCAAGATTCCATTTGGTTGATTCGTCACTTGTGGGCAGGAAGTAACCCAGACAGGAAATATGGTAGGATAGATGCTTGCTGCTGATTGGACCTGGTAGGAAGTATGTAGCCTCACAGCTTCTGCCTTTTAAAACCTTTTTTAAGCCTTTAAGCTTCTGCTATGTGATTTGGCACCATTTTGTGGGAACCTTGGAGGTGGCAGCCTCAAAATGTTCCTGGTCAGAGTCCATCTTTTTGGCCAGTATTTAATTGACTTAATTAAAGCTTGCTTCAAATTTAGTTCAGTTATGGTGGTCTTATTCTCAACTGGTGGGATTTATAATGGAACTGAAATTTATAAATTTGGGCTGGTTTTATCAGGCAACCTGTCTGTCATCTTAACTCAGAGACTGTGTTGCTCCACCCTGATGTCATCCCACAGGATCCCGAACAGTTTTCAACAGGAGTGGATTCCTAAATGAATGTAATCATGAATCCCTGCAGATATCCTTTTGTGTTCCAGGTTCTCCTGGAGTTCTGGCTTAAGTTCTGCAGTAAGTTTGTGGATGTGAAACCCACTCTCAGCCACTCACCTCCTGGACTGCTCAAGCACTTTTCTTAGCCTTTCCACACCCCCATCTCCTCACTTAGTAAATGAATATAAGCAGGAGCAAGGTTATAAGTAAAAAGGAAATGAGATCATCTGTGAACACTGTTTAGAAACATATCTCCTGCATAGTAAACATCTATGTGTCATCTGTTGCATTGGATCAAATTAGCTTCTGTGTTCTGATTTCTTCTTTTGTTGCAGGAAATCCCATGGGGATTAACAGAGTATTGAGAACTCAAAGTTATCCATAATACCACGAGACAGAAACCTTATAAACACACGTTTTGATGTTTTCTTCCAGAATTTCTCTGTGCATATACATATGTATATGCATACCTGTTGGATCATACATAGCTGAGTAAACCTTTTTAAACTTGTTCTTGTGTTATTCTTTCTCAGCCAGTATCCCACATAATTATTATAATGCCATATCCCTTCTTCCAAGGTTCAGGGCTCATTGTAGAGGATGGGGAGAAACGTGTATAAGAGCCAGAGGTGGTGGGTGGATGACTCCAAGCAAACAATGTTTCATGGAAACAACCTGGACGCTGCACATATGAACTCACAGTCATTGGGACAAGCATGTACAAAACCTGCGCAAGCCCAGGCCAGACCACATCCCAACAAGAACAGGGCAGTTGGACACAATCCCACCCCAGTCATGGAGCTCTTGGCAACTATGAGCCTCTGCATGAAAAAGGGACTCTCCAAGAGTGCAGCTCCTGGTAAGTTGACCACTCTTCAGTGGAAGATCACACATCCAAGAATTTTGATCAACACAAATTGGTCTTGAAAGATTTAACAATTACACAAAAAAAGGACACAAAGTTGGGTGGGTAGAGAATGGGGCTAGATCTGGGAAGAGTTGGGAGCTGAATACGATCAAAACACATTGTACGAAACTCTTAAATAATTTTTAAAAGGATCATAATGTATTTCGACCATTCCATTAAAATCTAATTTTGAAAGTGATTCTAATTGTAATTTGTAATTCCATGAGTATCCTGATCACAAATCATGATTTATTTGAAAAGAACAGTAAGCAATTTAAAAAAAAAAAAAAAAAAACCACTACTCTTGTTTTCCCTTGAGTCGTGAAATCTTTGCCATCACAATTACTTTTGAGTCTGTGGTCAATACTGAGACAGTAAAGGAACACTTGCCTCTGTGTGTCTCATTCTTCCTCGCACTGTTTCCCCACACCTTGAAGTTGCAGCCTTCTCCCTTCCTTTAATCAGCACTGCAGAAGCAGCGTTAGGCTTCAAGTCCAGAGCCACACGTGGAACGAGCTCTAGAAAGAAAGCTGTCACATCTTGGGACATGTCTTGGTTATCCACAGAGCAATGAAAAACCCATATAGAGTGATTTCCTTACAAATGTTTGGTTAACCTCAAATATTCCTTGTCACAGCATCAAGACAACAGGGACCTATAGCTTTAACACTGCTAATGATCTGAAAACATACACTGGGTGTATGGCAGTTACTTTTTGTTGTCAACTTGACTGGAATTTAGAAGCACCAGCCACCTAGAAACACCTCTAGGCACATCTGTGATGGTTCTTCAGAGAAGGTTAATTAAGAAAAGAAGACTCTGGGATCCCCAGACTGAGTAGAACTGGGAAACAGGTCCTACTCCCTGACCGTAGATGCATGAGACCAGCCACCTGTCTTCCTACTGTGACAGACCCTACTCCTCTTAAACCATGAGCCAAAATTTTCCCTCGAGTTGCTTCTGTTAGGTGTTTTGTGATGTCAGTGAGACAACCAACAAATGCAGGGCACATTCTGCCCTTCACCTGTCCCCCTTGCAAAATACACTTCCGAGGTTCTTGAAATAGGCAAGTCAACTTAACTTGCAAAGCCCATTTTGTTCATTTCGTTCTATTCTAATAAACATTGCTGAGGGCCTCCTACTTGCGAGGCCTTCACTAAGTGCTCTGAGGAGGAAGGAAAAACAATCAAAGGTAAATTAGGTTTTATTTGCCCTTGAAGAGTTTAAAATTTTGTAGAAAGCAATAAAACATGTGAATAAATAACTCCAATATGGGACCAAAAATGAACGTACATTGTACTGAGTGGCCAAAAAGGAAAAAAGAAACATTTTTCACCAAAAAGAGGTCAGTTTGGAGCTAAGCCCTGAAGGATTTTAATAAGGGAAAAATGAAAGAAGAACACGGAGAGACCATTATTAAGTGCCTGTTAGGCATTTTAACTCTGACTCTGGAAAAACACCAAAGGCAATTGTATACATTCTTGTATTTAATCCTGAAATAACACACTTGGACTAGGTATCTTTACTGATTGAGTAATCAGTTGTAATCAGTAATCAGTAATCTCAATCTTGACTGATTGAAAACCAGACTCATCTAGTTAAGTTCATGCATAGAAACAACAGTGCTGAGACTGACCTAAAGCTCTGTGATCGCATGTCAGACTCAAGACTTTGTAGACCAAGCAAACACAAAAAGGATGGCTAAAGTACAAGATGCTTATAAGGCTCAGAAAATTGCTTTTGCTGTTTGGTAATTGATCAACAAATCATATCATTAAATGAAAAAACAACAACAAAGGAACCTTTGGTAGCAGCAGTATCTCCCACCCTAAAAAGGAGCAAAGATGTGTGTCTCTTTCAGGTAAGTAACATATGAACCTCCAAATCCGAAGTGCACAGTATACAAAGGTCTATTTCTTCACTATGCCCTAGTGTATTTGAATGTTGGTCATAAGCACATAATCTGCCTCAAAGTCCTCGGTGATTTCTCTTCTTTATATAATTTCCCTCATCCAAGCTGAGCCTGATGAAACCCAGAGCTCCTGTACAGCATTGCTAATTTGTTGCTGATTTACATCATCTGCCATGTATCCAAGGTTTACTTCTTGCTCACAGAAATCCACCGCAGACCCAGGCGAGTCCTCTGCTAAGCGAGGACCAGGTGTACCTGCTAGTCTTGTGTAGCTACATCACCCACACAGCATTTAAACCATCCATCCAAGCCAGTTAGCCACAGGAAAGAGAACATACACTCCACACATGACTCCTAGGTCCCAGCCATATCTAAGACTATGTATGTCTCACTTTACTCTAACACTGCCTTCCTCTGTGTCCAGGAGGAGGAAGATAAGGAATTCATGCACATGATTTCTAGTATATAAAACCACAGTAATTCACAACGAGCATAATTTATAAATAATATGCTATACAGATGGTGCTGTCATTCAATGGATAGTGCATTGGATTTCTAAGATGTTATATAATTTTATAATTACATTTAACATCTATTGACATAGCATATAGTTATATAGGCTATGCATAGTATGCACATACATCACATGCCTATAATATATGGTATACAATGTATACCATAATAGAAAATACATGCCAACATAGGCAAGTTAATAAGTAAACAAATGAGAAGCAGAGGGAAGTTGAAAGGGTTTCTCTCTTACAGTTTCTATTCTGCCTATAGCTCTTCATAATTTCAGAGAATATCCCCACTTGGAATAATAACATTTTAAATTGACAACAGTAGCTGGCAGTAATTTTTAAATAGCTATTGATTGAAAAAGGCAAGGTGTCTGTCCAAAGACAGAATAGAAAATTGATCACTGAGGACATGGAGGATGTTAATGTATTTTCTTAATGTAATGACTGTGTGTGAAATAAATTTCCAGTTTCATGTACCCCTCTCTACTTTCACTCAGTGGATAGAAGAGAGCAGGTGTTTTGAGAGAACTGATATATTAGTCAGTGTTCTTTGAAGAAAAAGAACTGATAGAATATGTTATAAGATTTGTTAAATTGGCTCACAGATAGTTCACCAATGGCTGTCTCATACTAGAGAGACCAACAGCTCTCCTGGAACCATCCAGGCCTTCAGTACCAGATTAGAGTTGCTGAACCCAGTGAGGATTCTCAGTGACAGATGCCCAGGGAACTCTTTGGAATTGCCACTGAAGGAGAAACTAAGGCATGGGTGCTGTTCAAAGGCTGTAAGCCCAAGGAGACTGAGAGCCTCATGGTCTTTATGGAATTTTCTTTTTGCCAGGTTTCAGTCCTAAGATTTATTTGTAGAAACTGGGAGAAAGAGGAACTTCAACTCCTGGTCACAAGTGGAGGAAAGCAGTAACAGGAATGGCCCCTGAAGGCTCTAGACAGCCAATCCAGGGGGAGGCACAGCTGGGGATGAAGCATGAGAGCATTGGCTGGGGACTAATTTAACACACGGAATGGCAGTACATCCCTAGCAGGAGACACCAGGGAATTACAATAGATGACCAGAAATAAGCAGAGACAGAAAGCCAAATACCACAGGAGTAGGCAGGTCTTCTGCTCTTTTCCACTGCAGCGGCTGGGCTGTCTCTCACGATGACATGCCAACAGTGACAAGCCTAGCAGACAGTGCATGTTATGTTTCACAGAACAAAAGTTAGCGGTCCTCTTAGCTATGAAGGCTGATGGCTGGGCTGAGCAATGCCCACAGGCTGCCACTGGCCAACTCATGGCATTAGAAATACAAACGGGCAAGAGACGAGGGAAAGCAAGAGAGGAAGGCGAATGGGAGGCACCAAGAGAGAATAAAATAAAGGTGGGAGGGAAAATTCCTATTTTTACATACTTGGATGCTTGCTATATGAACAGGCTAAGCCTGACAAATTCTTTCTATTAAGACAAGGTTGTTGAGGAGGCACGAAGAAAAGTAATGTAGTCCCTCTCCCACCTACATGGCTGCTGGAATAGCTGGACAGTCTGTTCACTGTACGAGGGCTCCGTCAAAAGTCAGGCTGTGTAGACCAGAGCCTGAGACAGAGAATCTGGTGCAAATGATCTACCTTGCCTGAGGAAAACTCACTAACGAATGAGGGGAGCACAGATCAGAATAAAAAACCAATGTTATGACCCTAGGGAAAGTCTGGCTTTGGGGTCGTTCGTGATGGCAGATGGGATTTGGGGGCACATTATACCATAGACTGTATTTTCCTGAAAATAAGAAAGTCCGTATCAGTTACACATTGGCTCTAAGCTGTCCTTGATGGGGGCTTAGCCCCCCAAGCCAGGGGGCACCCATCCACAGAGAGCAATCTGTGAAAGGGCAGTTGTGACCCTTAACTCCTCTGATAGTTGGTTGTGCAAACTTGGTGAAGATGAAGGCCACAGCTACTCTATCAAACTCTGAGTGTTGCTTCTCAGGCAGTTTATGGAAATGTGGTCAAACTCTATTGGCATTCTACTCTAAGCATGGAAGGTTCTAGATGATCTAGTAGGTCTGGTGCCATTAGTTGCTAGGCATCAAGGGAAGGCCTGAGGCCTTCTTAAAGGCAGGTCCTGCCCATGTTGAGAGTCACCACCCTCCACAGGGCCTGTCTTGTGGACTTTAACCTTCTTTAGCCAGCATCATAATCATCTAAACTACCTCAATGTAGTAAGAACTCTACATTGTGTTTGTTTCTCTGATGGATGGTGGAACCCCATTAGCCAGCATTCGAATCTGTTTAACTGTGCTGCCCAGTGAAGGGACCCTATCCCAGAATCTAGTAAACCATCCAGATAAAGGGACAGTGAAAGCTGGTTTGACCCAGTCAGCATCTGCTAAGTCATGGGTCACACTGGCAGGGGGCGTGCTCACCAAGAGGAAGGAGTGAGTTTACTACTGAGCCTTGTGCTCCTGTGAGGAAGTGAGGGGCCATTTTGTTCTTGCTTTTGACTAGTCTGCCTAAAGGCAGCCAACAAACATAAGGACATCTTTCTGTTGAAATCCAGCAAATAGCTTGCTCATTTGTCAGCAACTGGCTTTATATACTTCCAGAAAAAAAGTCACTGACTTCCCAGCTTCTTAAACAGAGATGCCTTTGAGGCTCTTGATGTTTCCTTTGCATACTGTACTTGCATTTAAATGGATAGCGTGACACATGATGCAAAACAATGTGACTGTTTTCTGCCTGAGAGACCTAGTTATCATTGTTAATCTACATTGTTTACCTGATGGGATTTGGAATCACCTAGGAGACACACCCATGGATGTGTCTGTGAGGGTAGCTCCTGAGTGAACTGAGGATGGAAGACCCATCACAAATATAGGTATAGACTGGTATCCTGGACTAAATAAAAGGAGACACAAAAGCAAACAACCCAAGTAACAGCACTCACCTGTTTCCTGACCATAGAGGCAACGTTATCTGCCTGATGACAAACCGTCCCCACCACAGTGGACTGTGGATCAAACTGACGGTCCAAATGATCTTCCCCTCCTTACGTTACTTTTGTCAGGTCATTTGTCACAGCAAGGAGAAGAGGAATTAGTAAACTTGCTGTGGAAAATGTGAAGGTGAAATAATTGAGTGTTTCACCTGGAAACATTAAAAAAGAAGAACGATTTCTGGTGGCATCATTGTTGAACCAGAAAATACAGGGATATCACCTGGTATTGGATACAGTATAAATCTATCACAAAGAATAGTATATATTTCTGCTTTCTGGACTATGGTCACTAGCCAAAAACTCAAGTTCAGACAATGAGAACCACAGGGGAGATGAGTGTCAGGAGAGAAATGCACTGTAGAGATGGCTCGGCAGTTAAGGGTGCTGCTTGCCCTCGCAGAGAACCCAACTGGAGCTGAGTTCCCAGAACCCATCCTGGGCACCTTGCCACCACCTACAACTCCAGCTCCAGGGCATCTGACAGCCTCTGCTGGCATCCTTGGGCACTCACATATATGGCATTCGCTTGCACAAACATACACAGACATGCACGTAAGGTAAACCTCAAGGGAGTTCAGGGAATGCCTTCGTGTTCATGTCAAGACAGCTAAAACAGGGAGAAATTACGTCATCGTCTTTGACTGGCAACAGAAATAACTCAAAATTTAAAATTTTAGAAAAAGAAAGCAAAATCAGTTTCAGTGCCTGAAGGTTGGAATTAAGCAGAATATTAAAGGAATAAAGAGCTTCAAGGCTGAAGTAGATTGAAAAACACATTGCACAAAACCCAAACTTTCAAATGCTTTTTATTCTATTTACATGCCTGTGTAGGTGTATGGGTTTGTGTGTGTGCATGCGTGTTGAGAGGAATAAGCATGTGAAGGTCAGAGGTCAACTTCAGGTGTCCTTCTTGAAGAACTGTTCACCTTTTTTTAAAGACAAGATTTCTCGCTAGGGCCTGAGGCTCACTGATTCAGCTGTGCTGCCTGGAGTTCCAGGGAGGTTCCTGTCTCTGCCGGACCAGTGTTGGGATTGCAAGTGCATACCACCACACCCATTTTACCTGGACACAGAAGACAGAACTTCAGGTCCTTATGATTGCATAGCAAGCACTTTCCTGACTGAGCTATCTTCCCCGTCCTCAAAACCCAAAGTTTTTACACTATGAACATACGTGCTTGTGTATCTATACAGTTATGCATAATTATATAGCTACTTATTTAATATGAATGCTACATCAGCAGAAATAACTTGTAAATGATGTGTCTAAATTTACATTTCCTATATAAAATCAACTCACTATATATTGTTATTAAGCCTTTAAAAATTATTTCATTTAATTTTTAAGATTACAATATAATTACTTTATTTCCCCTTCCCTTTCCTCCTATAAACCCTTCCATATATTCCTCCTTGATCTATTTCAAATCCATAACCTCTTTTTTCACTACATATATGTGTATATACATATGCATATATGTGTATGTAAATATATGCAAATGCAACCTGCTCGATCCATATAATGTTACTTGTATGTATATGTTTTTAGTGCTGAATGTTTGGTATTGGATAACTGGTTGGTATGCTCATCTCTGGGAAAGGAGTGTTCTTAGATACTCTGATAAATCCAGGAGAAAAAAAATCAGATTCCTTTGTGACTCCTCCATCTTAAAACACTGGCAAATCAAACAATGTTTCATCAAACAGTGCAAATTAAACACCCTGTTGACAAAACAAAACATCCCTCTGGGCCACATGCTCACAACTTCTGCCTTATGGCAATGTATCATGGCCTTGTTTACAGCTTCAGATCCTTAGTTTATACCTATAAAAGCTGAGCAATAGAATCTCAAAGGAGCCTGAGTCTACTGAATACATTGTTAAATCCCTGATGATCAACATTTCTCATGGACTGTTTCTTAGCATCTTTGAATGTGTGCAAAAATTTATTATCGTATGGTAGGAAGTTAGTATGTATATTAAAAGCTAGTTTTAAGGCTGAATAAGGAAAAAATGTTGTTTGTTAAACCAAAGTAACTCATAAATATTGGTGGCATTCCTTGCTTTAATAGCATACATTGCAAATTAGTTAAAATATACAACATATTATATATACATGTATGAATGCATATGCATATAAACAAATAAAGAAATAAAAGGCAAATCCAGAACATGTAACCTCCCTTATATTAACAGTTAGGCAACACAGAAAATGAAACAGCAGTATCTGAGCAGATACCATCATGAACTGCTATCCTAACATGAAAACAAAAACACAATTGGATCTAGTTAGCATCAGATGATTCGACCCCAGAGAATGTAAGCATCCTCTCTTGCAAAGATCGCTTGATAAGCCCTTTAGAGACATTTCTTTAATTTTTCTCCTTGCCCTCTGCATATGCACCAAAATCTCTGGACTACTCATTAGAGTGGTATTATGGCCACTCAAGTTTTAGCACTTAATTGTGTATTTGCAGTCATCAATGAGTATAATTCATATTACACAGGCTTTAGCATCATTAGCAAGCTTTGTTTTATAGTGTAAGAGGGTTATAAAGCTAAGAACATCTCTTCGTGTTAATCACAGTGAAATATTAGAGTGACATTTTATTCAGAACCTATAATGTACCTGGGATCCATAATCTCTTAGATGTTGCTCTTCAGTGACTTATTCTCCAAATGAGATGTGCATTTTATAAGTTTTAAGGAAAAATTGAAAAATAGAAGTAAGAAATCATATACAGAATGCCTAAGATGGGGTGACAAGTGAAGGATTGAAGCTTAATTGCCCTGCCTTTGTGTGTAGTTCTTTGAAATGCAGAAGTCATGATTCTTGTCCCTTTTTTTTTTTTTTTTGTTTATGGTGCAGATAAAAAATTCAACAGCTAGGTCACACTGCAATCTTCCTTGCACACCCTTATAAATTTTCTATCTTTACTGCCAACAGAACAGTGTCCTCATCAACTTTGAAATGGAAAGCAGTCCAAGGATAGAAATTTTCATCCTTTTACATTAGTTACCCCGTTAAAATAATTTGAGAATCACCTTGACTCCGTGTCTTCTTTATAAGTGCCAAAAAGCTCCAAAATAAAGATGACACTGAATTTCTGAATTTTAACACATCATTGCAAATGAATAGGTGGGCATGCAGGTTCTCACTATCACCCCTGATGCAATTTCTCTAATAGGCAATGAATGCTACTGCCGAGGCAGAAAGCAGGACAGGATCTCGGTAAGTTGCGTACTTTGAGATGTATCTAGAACATAAATTCTTTTATATAAGCATTTCCAGAGACAGTTGGGGAATATTCACACTCAGAGCTCATTTATGGAGCCTACACACCACTGGAATTCTCACGACAGTGTGATACTTAGATGAACTTAGATAAACAAGTGAATAAGAAATACCTTTCCATTTTCCAAAGTATGGGTATCAGGGCAATGGTAAAAAGCCAACACCCAACCTGTAACAGAAAATTTAAGTTGGATAAGAGGAGATGTGAAGCTCTTCAGGAATTGATGAAAAAGCTGTGATATCAGAGGATTGTAAATCATGGAAATTAAAAGAAATTGAGATCGGGGCAACTCAAGAAGTGAACTAAAGCTGTGAGGTACCTGAGATTGAATTAATGGAGAAGTAAAAGTTAGTAGTAGTGACAAAATAAAAGACAGGACCATTGAATGGGTAACATGAATGAGGTGGGCACAAGATTGTTATTCACAGTGAAGTAAGCCAGCTAACTTGCATTCCAGGATGTTAAAAAGTTATCCTTATGAACACTGATGTTCCTAAGAACTATGTTAAGAGAAGTATTGGGAGACTAGAAAGATGGCTAATGAACAAGAGTGTTTACTGTGCAAGCATAAAGACCTGATTTCAGACCCCTAGCACCCATGTAAGAAAGTTGGTGTGGGCAGCTGTGGTGACCTGCACAAGTCCTATACAAGGTCAAGCCAGCCAACATTCCAATGAGTACGGAGGAGGGGCGCAGTGGGATCTACCCCTAACTGAGGAGCTATTGATAGCTGATGGCTACTGAGGGGGCTCATTTTTCTTCAAAGTGTAGCACCTCGTAAGTTGTTCATTCTCTAGTGGATGACAACAGACACATACACATATGGCTAGGACTAACTGAACTTATTGGCTTAAAAAAGATGTAAAGTTGAGAGGGGCACATATTAGGGATTCTGGGAGGAGTCAGAAGGGGTGAAAGAGAAGTGAATATGATCAAAATACATTTGTCTACATATATAAAGTTTTCAAAGAATGCACACACACACACATACATCTTTAAAAGAAGCCAAAGGTGGCCAGTCATGCCTTTAACCCTAGTGATAGATTGGGAGACAGAGTAGAGAGGAATGCTGAGACTTGCCTGCCAGCCAGTCTACCACCCAAAACAGTGAGCTCAAGGTTGAATGAGAGACCCTGTCCCAAAGGACTAAGGTAGAGAGGGATAAAAAACACCCAGTGTTCTCCTTTGGCCTCTACATGAAGGCTCATAGGTGCACGCGTACACACACATTAAATTATGGAGCCAGTAATCAAGAAACCTAAGTTTAGAAACTGAGTCAGGTGCTCACAGAAAGAGGTATCAGCAATGTCAGCTAGAAAGTCACAAAGAGGACTCAGTCCACACACCCAAACTAACAAGAGAGTGGAAGAGAAAATATTCCCACCCAAGAGGGCTTCAGGGAAATAGAATCTTCAGGGGAGAGACATCCTAGTGTCAGATACATTACAAGGGAGTACTGAAAAAGCAAAGGCATTTTACTGGCAACTAATGATGAGTGCTGGAGGGCATGGTGGGAGTTTTCAAGGCTTTCCAAGAGAAGAGCTATGCTGGAGGTTGATGGAGATTGTGAGGGCTAATGAGCTGCGGAGAGAGGAGACTTCAGATTTAGGGGGTGGATGGACTGGGGATCTGGCTTTTGTAGGTTAGCTGCTAAGCCTGGCAAAGGGAAAAGCTACATGGCAGGATTAGTGGTGGCAATCATGAATGGTGGGATGAGACAAACATGAAGACTACCCAAGGATCTGAATCTACCCTTGACGCCAAGCAACTGAAGAATGGAGCTCAAGGAGCTATGATCTTACCTATGATCTTAGCCAGAATGCCCAGACTGTGGAGCCCGCCCTTTATTCTGAGAATATTAGTAGCTCTGGGCATGATTTCCACCCTTTGCTGATGGATTTTTATGAGATAATATATTTTACTTCTTTCTTTTTGACTCTTCCCAGTTTTTTGTTTGCATAAGTGTGTATACTGTGGTGTCATGGTTTGAATGAAAATGGCTGCCTTAGGCCCATAGGAAGTAACACTAGTAGTTGGTGTGGCCTTGTTGAAGAAAGTGTGTCACTGGGGTGGGCTTTGAAGTTTCAGAAGCTCAAGTCAGGCCCAGTGTCACTCTCTCTTCCTGCTGGATGCTGATCCAAATGTAAAAATCCCAGCTTCCTCTCCAGTACTATGTCTGCCTGCACGCTGCCATGTTTCCTGCCATGATGATAATAGGCTAAACCTCTGAAATGTAAGCCAGCCCCAGTTAAATAAGAGTAGTCATGGTCATGGTGTCTTTTCACAGCAATAAAACTTAACTGAGACACATAGTATGCATGTATGTGTCTATACATGTCCACATGTGTGTGTATACATGTGTTGGGTGCTTGTCCACACGTGTGCACATGCATGTGGAGGCCAGAGTTTGATGTTTGGTGTCCTCCTCAATGGCTCTCTACTTTACATATCAAGGCAGGGTTTCTCATGGAACTCAGAGTTCACCTTTTCAGACTTTCTTGCTATCCAACTTGCTCCAAAGATCTCTGTCTCTACCTCCTGAGCACTGGGATCACAGGCAGGCTGCAAAGCCCACTTGGCTTTTATATGGCTTTGGAAATCTGAGCTCTGGTCCTCAGATACCATTTCGCCAGACCATGTCACTCCTAAAGTTTTATGTCCTACTTGGGGTTCTTTACTGAGCTGCTGTTTACTCCAACTGCAGTGCCTTCACTTGGCTATCTAAGAATCTCAAATGTAAAGCTTTGGAATCCAAATTTTCTATTTATCCTCTCTTCTCTGCCTCAGGTTTTCTAATGTCACCTAGTCAGTTGTACCAAGATTTCAAGCCAGGCAAAACCCTAAGAAAGTAAGTAAGACAACAGGTTGTGTTTTTAATCTATGTTGGAAACCCAATTACTTTTCACCACTAATACTATAGCATTCAGGATTCGACTGAAGGTGATATAAGCCTTCCCTCCCCACCTCTCTCTCTCTTTCTCTCTCTCTTTCTGTGTGTGTGTGTGTGTGATCTAATGAAGGCATCTGAGAGGAAGCTGATCAACAAGTCTCTCTAATGCTATTGTCTGCATCTGTTGCAATAACTTGAAAATTACAACATATAGGCCAGAGAAAGGAAATGAATGTATATACAGAGAAGTCTGGGAACACCTACAAGGATGAACTGGAACCCATGTCCATCCCCACTGTCTTCCCTGGGTAGTTGTATTGCAGTAGGAGAAGCTGGTGCCCTTTATACACTCCTGGCCTACAAGCCAGACAACTTGAAGGAAAATTTAAGGGAAGGTCATGCAGTGCTAGGCTTGATTGTTAGCCCACACCAGACTGATGGCTTAGCAGATAATCAATGCCAGTGAGCTGCAGAAGCATCTTCCTCGGGCTACTGAGCATTAAAAAGCAACATGACTGTGCTATCACTTTTAAATCCCAAACTAATAAAATAAATATGTCCATGGCTCAGACTAACAGAAACACACAGGGAAGAGGATTCTGGGAAACTGTCATTCCAGGCAAGTTGCCTCCTTACAACACCTTGCCAGCTTGGTGCTTGCATGTGGTTCTTGAAAACACAACTGTGTTAATTTCGCAATAAAGACAATAACAGAATCATGTTTCCATTCAACATGAAAGTTACCCCACCTATCGCAAAAACACTCTAATCCTGTCTCCCTAAGAGGCCAAACCTTTCATTTGTCTTCGGGTGTTATTCATTTTTCTGGCTAGCTCTACTCCTTACATCTTGAGTATATAGTTAATTATTATTAACATATTTTATATTAGATGGTGGCAGATTGGAAGAGAGAAAGAAAACAAAAATATTTGCCTAATATATACCTATATATATCAAACTAGGAAAAATAGTCATAAATATTACATTCTCGCCTTCTGTATTTGGTCACAGTGTTGTAGCTGGTATGTAAAACTATCTCTACACATTATTATTCCATATTCCATCAGCAAGTCCCTCAGCTCAACCTGGTAGCTTGCCTATATTGACTATCTACTGCAGCGCAACAAAATATTCCCAAGCTGGTATAAATATTTACTGGCTCACAAGTTTTATGAGCCAGCTATCTACGAGTGGCCCAGCTGAATAATTCTAGGTCAGGATTTCATGGGGCTTCTGCTGGGACCCCAGCCAAGACTTTGGTAATCGAAGGGCCTGACTAGGGCTGAGTGCGTGATCCCAAGACAGTTTATTCATAAGCCTTTCTTTAGAAGCCTTGGCCCTTTGCATGATGTTAGGCAGAACTTCTGCTCCTCAGCACATGGCATCTCCCATAAGGCTTGAGAGTCTTCATATATAATGTTATTGTTTGTTTGAATATGAAATTTCTCCCACAGGATCACGTGTCAGGGAACTGAATGCCATCTGTAGAGCTCTGGGCAGGTGATTAGAGACTGAAGGCTCTGACTGAATCAATGGATCTGACCCTTGATGGGTTTATGATATGACGTCATTATTAGGGGGTGATAAAAGGGAGAGGAGGAGCCTAGTTGGAGGAAGTAGATTACTAAGGGCATCCATCACCTGGAAAGATTTATCCTGCCTTCTCCTCATCCTCTGCTTCTCATCACCATGACCTGAGAAGCCCGTGGCCCACACGCCTGTCATCACAGTGTTCTGCCTCCTCTCACATCCAAACCAATGAGTGCAGACAGCCAGGAAGTATGACCTTTGAAACCATGAGCCAAAAGAAGTCCTTCCTCCCTAAAGGGTTTTGTCTCAATGACAGGAAAACTAACACAAATGCCTTCTGTCTCTCACCAAAGACTCAGCAAAAGGAAAATCCTATTCTTTTTCTCAGGATTCTCATTGTTATTTCCCTTGTATTGTACTAACAAGACCCAAGTTACTAAATCTGGCTTATCAAAGAAGGTAAATTATACCCCCTGCCTCCACCATCTTAGAAGAACTTTCAAAGCATTTGAGGAAATATGTGTTTGTTTGTTGTTTGTTTTTCAAAAGATTTCTCTGCTGTAACTCTGGCTGTCCTGGAACTCACTGTGTAGACCAGATTGGCCTCAAGCTCAGTGATCCACCTGCCTCAGCCTCTGGAGTACCAGGATTAAAGTCATGTGCCGCCACTGCCTGGCATGAGGAAATATTTTTAAAACACCATGGTCATTATGATAAATTAATATAGATTGTCCTAATAGTTACTTAATTGTTGCTATTGTTTTTTCTTATTCTTGGGGAAGCAACTAGAGCTCATTTTATACCCAACAGCCATAAAGATAAATAAGATCCATTTAGCTATCTTAACTGAGACTTTCTGGTGGCTTCCCCATGTGGAATGAAATCCAAGTAGTCACCAGTGCCACCGTCCTATTAGCACCTGGCCTCTGCTAAGCTCTGTGACTTCAATTCCTACCAGCTCCTCTCTCATCCTCTAAGTCACAGTTCTGAGTCTCTTGATCTCCACACTTCTGATACCTTGGGCCAAACAGCTGGGTCCTGGGAGTCTGTCCCACACACAGTAGAATGATTGGCAGCTTTCCGGGCTTCTAACCAGTTGTTAGAAGCACTTTCCTGAGGGTTTCCATCTAGGATGTGTCTATATATTGCTAATTAGACTAAACTCAGCCATTCTTGAAAGCCACCATCTCAGCTATATGAGCAAGCTCTATGTTTTAGAAGACACAATCTTCATTCCACTTCTTACTGCTTAAATTTGACTTGATTCCACATTTTTTGGTGATGATTGCTAACTATCCCCTTTCTTGAATACAAATACAAAGATAATATGGGCCTCTCCCTCCCTGGTTTATTCAGGTACCCAGCACAGTGTCGGTCATACTAGTGACTAGTGAGTTTTCAGTAAAGCTCAAAGAACCTTTATCACATGATCTACAAATGCTTCTGCCACAAGGGATCCGTTAGTGTTCATCTCCTCCTTTCATCTATTCATATTTTTTACCAAAAACAAATAAACTCACATAATTTAAACTCTACAAGGTCCTGACTTCACCCTAGGAAAACATTGCTTGCATTGATGTCTCACATTGTCTCAGTTCGCTATCACTGTGGTAAAACGCCATGACCAAAAGCAACTTGGGGAGGAAAGGATTTATTGTGCTTACTGCTTGTAGTCCTTCATCCAGAGAAGTCAGGACAAGAACTTAAGGCAGGATCCGGGAAGCAGAAACTGAATCAGAATTTGTCAACTTTAAAAGACCTTTTAATGGCTTGCTCCTCATGGCTTGCTCAGCCTGCCTTCTCCTATACCCCAGGACCACCTGCCCTGCATTGGCACCACCTACAGTGGACTGGATCCTCCCTCATCAGTAGCTAATTAAGAAAGTACACCGAAGGCTGGCCCACAGGTCAATCTGTCTGGAGCATTTTCTCAGTAGAGGTTCCCTCTTCCCAGATTCTAGCTGGTGTCAACTTGACATAACATTAACCAGCACACACGTGCATTACTTCCTCCTTGTTATACATGTGTCTTCCTTTCTGGCCTTTAAGCAACACACAGGTCTAACATATTGCCTAGTTTTCTGCTTTTCGTTTCTTTAAATAATGAAATGGTTTATACTAATCTACACGCATACATACCCACACATGTGTGTAATTCATCTTTAGCAAGTCATTACAGTTTGAAATCAAAGCCACAAAGAAAGAGGAGGTAATATATATTTCCTACAAAGTTGGTATACATATAACATTAGGCAGCAAATTAAAATGTGAGATTTCTGGAACAAAAATGTTTTAAATTATTAAAAAGTTTAATTATCATTTAAGAGAATTTTTCTCAAGACAACATTTAAAACTGTACTCTTAGTATATAAGAATATACTTGTGTAAACGTTATCCTTGCATTAGAGTTTATAAAAAAGTAAAAAAAAAAATGTTCTAAAAGGCTCTATGATAGACTAAAACATTCCCCAAAAGATGTAGGAGACACACCTCTGGAATGCTCTAAGGCTATTTCCAGAGAGGGTTTACTGAGGGAGAAGACCCACCCTGAATAGAGAGCACTCATCTCACGGGCTAAGAGTTCACGACTGGCTTCAAGGGGTAAAGGAAGCTGAAATGAACACCAACATTCATCTCCATGATCCTTCACCAAGGACAGGATGTGAGCAGCTGCCCCTTCCCCAACCACCACCCCTCCCCCACCGCCACAGGCTGCACTCTCAGATTCTAATCCAAAATAAAATCGTCCTTCCTTAAGCCGCTTTTGTCAGGTATCTGGTCGCAGGAGCCAGGAAAGCAGCCGACACAGTGATCATTGCCTTACGTGGTAAAAGTGAAGTGTTACACACCGAAGTCATCATCGCAGTGAGGCTCTAGGGGTGCAGAGATTATCCTGGACTGAATGGACAAGCCCTGAGTGTAACCACAGAGTAGAGAGGGAGACCTTCAGGGGGAAAGTGAAGAAAAGGAAAAGGGAGCCCTGTGAGACTTCCGTACCACTGGCTTTGGAGACAGAGCGGCTGTAAACCGAAGGTTGGCAATGTAGTCCTAGAAGTTGAAAAAGGGGAGCAGGGATGCACCGCCTCGCTTGTACCTTCACTCTCGCCTGGTGATGGTGACTTTCGACCTTTGGAACCTTAAGAGAAGACTCTGCGTCATCTTAAACCCTTACATCAGTGGTAGTTCATCACATCAACCACAGGAAACGAACGTAAGCTCTTTATCTTAATGACCTGTTACGATAATGCTGCCAAAGGGCGATTTTAAAGTGAATGTCGTTTTGCAGAAGGTAAGTAATATTGCCAAATTGCGAAAGGAATTCCAATACAGACTTTGTGACCTGGAAGTGAGACGGAATCTGGGCTCTAAAATGTAAAGGGAACTATTTCTTCAGGTAAGATGAGAGAAAAGGAGAAAGTCTTGTTGGAAGAATAGGAGTGGAACCCGCAGCTTAACACTACGGTTCACAAGGCCACTAGAATGCTTGAAGAGAGAAAAGGGAGGTTCTATCAGCAAGAACAGGAGTTGCTACCTTCCAGCATGGCTAGGTCCAGGGATTTCTACCATTTCCTTGGGACTCTTCATCCTTCAATCTGCTTTCCCTGACAAAAACGTCTAGCACCGAAGCCCAAATAATAGATCTTCAGAAATGTGGCTCATAAGACTGTTACTCTGCCATTTGTGGAGGCTAATAAAACAGTCCTGGTTATTGATCTTGTTGTTCTGTTAGGCAAAAATGCCTCCAAGGACAAGTCTAGAGCAAAGAGAACTCAGATCAAGCATGGAAATAAATTAGGCACGTGTAAATAAAACTTGTCATCTCAGCATCTGGACACAATAATTAAACATCCTGGGATGGGGGTGGGGGCAGTTCAGTCTGTTCTGGCATTAGCTCAGCAAAGATAATTTTGAAGCAAAGGTATTTCTTAATGCTTATCGTATAACTCAGAAATGCTGGGTTTTGATATCAAGAGGAAAATGGATTTTGATGATACATTATTGTATTAAAATAGGAGTTGCTGAGAGTGAAAACCAGATAATAATGATATACTGAGCATAGGAAAAACTGCCGTGGACTGTCGGACAGCAAGGGTGCTGGACTCTGGGAAACATGCGTGTGAATCTAGGAACCAGTATTCACTCACTGGACTATCTTAGGAATGGCACCGTACCACTTTAAGATCTAAGTCTTTAACATGTAAAATATTTATAACAATAATGTTAATTTGTCTAAGATATGTCATTAAAAATCATGGATATAAATAAACGTGGACAAGTTGCTTAGTTCTCTTCCTGGAACATGTCATGTGTTCACCAAGTGGCCAATATTCATGGTATACTATCAGTGGATAACAATATATACAATCTTCTTATCTCATAAGAAATTGTACTGTGCATGCTATCAAAAACTTCTCCTAACACTGTGTCTTGGAAACCAATGAGGTTTTTTTCCTAGCTTTTCAAGACATAGGCAGAGACACATGATGGAACTGAGTCTCCCATGGCTGCATTAGTGGGTAATGCTTTGTTAGCATGCTGGGATGTCAATGCTTCCTTACCCCAGGTCCACCAGGAGGCAGTTGATGTCCCTGTGTGGGTCTCTTGTGCTCAGGCTCTATCTCTAGTACTTGACTCTGGCATTAATTCCTATGCTTGCTATATCTTCTGTTATTGCTTTCGTCTGTGTACAGGGGGGTCATTTTGAAACCAGGTGCTGTTGTGTTACTGTTTGTACCCAGTGGATTGTAAGCAGAAGTGACATGTGTCCATTTTAAATCAGAGTATCTTATTGCTTTGTTTAATGTTAAATTTCTCAGAGTATGTTTTCACTCTGATGCAAATTTCAAGATAATGTTGTTTGAGAACCTGATCCCGGTGTATGAAAATTGACTCCAAAGTGTTAAGAAATGGGGCGGGGTGGGGGGCAGTCCTGTACAGCACTGTGTAGTTTATCGCAGACTTCCTGACAGCATGTTGGATGTGGATGGCAGCAATATCAGGTAGAGACCTATAGTTTGGCTCAGTTAAAGGGGTTTTAAAAATGGTTAGACAGATGTAACTTCATCCATGGTCAGTGAGATGGCTCAGTGAGTAAAGCACTTGCCACATAAATACGAGGACCTGAGTTTGAATCCCCAGAACCCAAGCCAAGGCAGATGTAGCAGTACACACATTGTTTATTCTGCTGCTAATACTACAAGATGGGAGACAGAGAGAGGAGAATTCACAGAAGCTGATGGACCAGCTGTTCTGGCATCATGCAGTGGTAAGAGCCAAGCAAAGTGGAAGATGAGGCCCAATATCCCAGGATGTCATCTGATCTCCACATACGTGCAACAGCATGTCCATGCCAATAGTTACACAAATAAACATGTGTCCTTCTCCCTCCCTCCCATACACTCAGACACACACACACACGCACAGACACACACACACACATGCACAGACACAGACACATAGACACACACACACACCACACACACGGGCACACAGACACACACAGACACACACACACACACATATACACACACACCACACACATGGGTACACAGAGACACACACACACAGACATACACACACACATGCACAGACACACACACACACACACACACACACACACACACAGGCACAGACACATATACACACACACACACACACACACGGGCACACAGAGACACTCAGACACACACACACACACATGCACAGACACACACACACATACACACACACCACACACACACATACACATACCACACACACAGACATACACACACACATGCACAGACACACACACACACACACACATACACACAGGCACAGACACAGACACATAGACACACACACACGGGCACACAGAGACACTCAGATACACATACACACACACATGCACAGACACACACACACATACACACACACCACACACACACATACACACACACATACACATACACATACCACACACACACGGGCACACAGAGACACTCAGACACACACACACACACACAGACATACACACACAGACACACACAGACACTCAGACACACACAGACACACATAGACACACACACACACACATTGATTTTATATAAAGTAACGTCATCCAAGCCGGAATGTACTTGCCTTATCCTGAGCTGTTATCAAAGACTCCAGGAATGTTTCTGGTGCTGATCGCACAAGAGTACAGTTGCAAAGTTCCACAAAACACTTGAATGGTTTGTTTTTACAGAATACTGAACAACTAGATGGTGCAAAGTGGCCAGCATTGTCGCATTAGTTACACCCCTGTCTTTGTGACACAATACTTTATCAAAGCCGTGTGGGGAGAGTTGGGTTTATCTGGCTCACAGCTGGAGGGCACCATAGTCCCTGTGGGGAAGGCATGGTGCTGAGATGAGCTCAGCTGCGGAAGTGTGAGGCATCTGGTCATGTCACTTCTGTGGCAGGAAGCAGAGAAAGAGAAATGATGGTGCTCCGCCCACGTTCCCCTTTCTATTCATTCCAGTGCTCTAGCACATGGGAAGCTGCTGTTTACACACAGGCTGGGCCTCTCCGCTTCAGCCAAATTTCTTTGGAAACACTCTCACAGACATAACATAGGTGTGTCTCCCTGGCGGTTCCAACTCTGGTCAAGTTGACAAGGGAGATTAACCATAACACCCCCACCGAATGTCAATGCGACATCAAATACATCCTTTTAAATCGTACCATTCCATACCTGGCCCTAAAGTGTCATGTTCCTCTAACAGTGTAAAATGCATTTGGCTCATCTCTCAAAGTCCCTGTAACCTTGGACAGGACCTAAACTCTTCAAAAGTCAAAAAGGTCTCTTCTGAGGCTTAAGGTAACCTCTTAACTGTGAGTCAGTTAAGTTACATGTTTCAATAAAATAAAATAAAACATCAAAACAAGTTACTTATTTCCAATATATAATGGCCTAGAATAAGCATCCCCATTTTAAAAGGGGAAAATGGGAAATAGCAAGAAAAACTCAGAACAAAGCAAGACAGAAACCCACCAGGGAAAACACTAAATCCCCCAGGTTCAAGTCCAGCATCTGTGGCATTTGGAATGCCCCGCCCTACATGCTGCCTGAGATACATGTAGCCTTCTCTTGTGACAGCTCCATTCCCTGCCTGGGTCTCAGTGGATGTCTACCAGTCCTTGCCTCTTTAACATCCTTGGGTCTCTACTGCAACCCAGGCTTCACTGCCACAGTTTCATACAACGGCCCATCAGGGCTTCCTTGATGGGAATCCAATCCTGGGGCATAGCTTGCCCTCCTGAGCCTTCTAGACTCTTTATGTATGCCTTACTGATTCCTTAATTCTTGCATTTCACATGCTTGCAAAACCAGCACAACCTCCACAGTGTTGCCAAATTCTACTGCCAGTTTAAAATGCAGTCTGCCCTTCTCTAACCTTCTCTTGCTTTTGAATGAGGAGAGCTGCATATGGTATTCTCTGCTCATTCTCTCACCCTGTGAATACATTTGTATTTTTACAAGCTTGAGCCTTCGATGAATGGGCTCTTAGCCTCACAACCCCTTTCCTATTGCCCCAGCACAGAGCTTCTCTTTAGTAGCACAAGACTACATAACACTTAGAGATGTGTTCTCCTCACCCACCTTGTCTACAACTTTAGACCCATTTGTGTCTTCCCGCTTCAAAGTTGTTATAAACCTCAGTGATTGCGGTGAGTAATAATGATACCACACCTCAAATGTTATGCTGCTTTGAATTCCTTTCACCCAACAAAACTCAGCTCCAGCCAAGCGGTGGTGGCACATGCCTCATGCCTTTAATCCCAGCATTTGGAAGGCAGAGGCAGGTGGATCTCAGTGAGTTCAAGGCCAGCCTGGTCTATGGAGAGAGTTCCAGGACAACCAGAGTTACAACAGAGAAACCCTGTTTCAAAAGAACCAAAATAAATAAATAAATAAATAAACCGTCGGCTTCTTTCAATTTTTCAGGTCCTAAGCAGATTTGCCCAGATACTCTTTTGCCAGAATATAGCAAGAATGGCCTGTAGCCTAGCTCCCAATAGAGTTCTTAGTTCTCTATGAAACATCGTGAGCCAGGGTTTCACTGTCCGTATTTTTCTCAGCACCTGTTCTTCTAAAGCCCCATCAGAATAGCTCACTAGCCCAGGGCTTCTCTAACCTATTGCTCAACAAGTTTCCATATTTTGCCCTGCAAACCAGTTCCAAAGGCTGGAATCACATGGCCAGATTTATCACAGAAAGGGACCTAGTCCTCAGTAGCAATTATCAGCATTAGTGACTTCCCTACATTGCCAAGATACCTGACTAAAGAAACTCACAGGAGCAGAGTGGTAAGGGTTGCTCTAGCTTCAGACACTGAATGATAAAACTGGAAAAGGTTTTGAGGGACAAAAGTTCAAAATTAAATTTATATCAAAAATCAAATCAAGCATATGGCCATGATGTTAACTCATTAAAAACCTTCAAATAGGTCCAGCGAAATGGTTTAGTGAGTAAAGGTACTTGCCATCAAGTCTGATGACATGTGTTTGATCCCCAGGACCCTGATAGAAGGAGAAAGCAGACTCCTGAAAATCGTCCTCTACCATGCACATATACATATACGCACATATAAAAAATGAACAAAAAACTAAGATAAGAAAACTTAAATCATCAGATGGAAGTAGTGCCCCATAAAGCCTTCTAATTAGAAAGCTAATGAGAGGCGAGAAAAGAACAAACAGCATGACCCTCCCATCAAAGCCGCATTGGCTCAAAGCCCTTCTCACTACACAGAGAGGCAAGAGCTCAGAGTAAGGGAAGAAGTGCACCAGGCATGTGAACTGCTCTTGAAAATGATTTTTGATTTGATTATCTGATGGAGTGGAGTCAAATATACACAAGTAACTTTCCAAGTTTGTAAGTGTGTCCCTTGCCAAAGGAATCTTGACCTAGATTCAAGGTACCTATGATTGCCAAAGACTTAAAATAATGTGAGATTACTCAACTTTCCATGTGAAAGAAGCAGAGTAAAGAATCTGTTCATTCCCATGGAGAATATTTTCCCGCTCTTCCCTTGAACCTCATCAAAGAGGATAATAGAAAATGAACCACATCCTATAATGTAGAGCAACAGCTCACACAGGAAACAGGCAGGGAAGTCACTCTTGATCACTGAACTGGAATCTACTGGTGTCCAATCCCCTGTAGATGTTCTTTATGGTGTCTGCACAGTAGGGTATGAGGATTGCCAAGGTCTATCCTAATAGTCTAAATACCATGTCCTCTCCCCAACCCCCTACATTTTACTTCTGAAAACATGCAGTATGTCTTCTTAAGTCTAGCTCATTTTGCTTAACATGATGATCTCTTGTTCCACCCATTTTTTAGAAAAGGATGTGGTCTTACTTTTGTTTGTTGTTGAATGACCCTCTACCATGTGTGTATGTATATCACATTTTCTTCATTCTTATTCATGAAAACACAAATTGATTCCACTCTTAACTATTCTGAGTGGTACCTGATAAATCTGCTCTGCAGGTATTTGCATCATGCTGACTTTGATTCATCTGGTTAAATACATAGTAGTAGTAAAGCTGGGTCATGTGGTAGTTAAAAAGAGTAATTTCATATACATATAAGATAATACAGGAGAGTGGTAAAGTTTACCTGTTTCTTGGAACAGTCAAGCAAACCCCAAAATATCTTTTACATTTTCAATAAAGAACGTGACCATGTAGGTTAAGCCTATTTTTTTCTTATTCCTGCTTCCCAATAGTTGAGTCTATGCAACCATAGATTTTCTTACCATACCCTTTGTAATAGGCTACACAGGATTTCAAGGCTGTTTGTGAAGACTAATCAGACAAAAATCAGGTCTCCACAAAATGTGTTAAACATGAACAATAAAAACTAGGAAACCTTAAGGATTGTGTAGGCTCTATTGGTTTGAATCTTAGAAATACCTACTCTTCAATTGCACATTCCCAGACAATTCTATGTTTAACTATTTGTAACTCAGTTTTATTAGCTATAAGTTATAGATAATAAGATGGATTAGTCTCTTCTCGTTGAGTTATAATGAGTACTAAATGACCTATAAGTCTTAGTGGCTCCAGACAGACAACAATTGCTTATGTTTTGCTCTCGCTAAATGACCATATAGATTGTTTCATACATATATATTCTTTTAAATATATATGTGTATATATACATATGTGTACACATATATATTCTTTTAAAATAATTCTATACATGCATATAATGCATTGTTACTCTTCCTCCAACCCTTTCTTATCTTTGTCATGTGATCCATTCAGTTTAATCAGTATCATCTGTGTGACCATGAATTTTAACAATCTACTGCAGCCTGGTGGACTTACCTGGGAGTATACAATGATGAAAATAATTGCTTTTCCTCCAGAATCCACAAGTAGTGAATAACTCAGCAGGGTGTGGTCTGGTCCTGTGAGTCTCTTTGATTCATGCACGATTAATTGCAAGCCCTGTCTTCTGTAAGCAGCCATCACTGCTAGAAGGTCATGTCTGGATGGCTGTGTAATACCCAGAATATGGGTTTTCTCCCTCCTGCTCCCTATCTTCTAGCTGTTCCATTCTTCCAGTTCCATCCTCAATAATGTCCCTTGAGCCATAGAGGGGGTGGTATAGAGGTCGTTATTTAGGGTTAAGCACTCAGCCATCACTTAGTCCCAGCACCTCGAACAGCCATGAGTCTGTATTTATTATAGTTCATTGCAAAGGGAAGCTTTCTGATTAAGGTTGGATATAGCATTTGTCCATAGATATAAACATAAATGTTTATAAGGCAGTGTGCTGTCACATATTTTTAGACAAATAACTCATAAAGATTTTATTTCTATGAACTAGGCTAAAGAGCAGCTTACTGCTGGAAAATGTCATATCTGTAGTACAGAGACAAGCAGTGGAAACAGCCAGTGTGCAGTACTGGTGTTGATGGCTGTTCTCCTTACGGGAGAAAAGTACACTTGCAGTTAGTCAACCTCATCTACAACATAAGCAAACACACCTTACAGAATTATTTCAAGGATTAACTAAACTGTAATGGAATTGCTAAGCTTGCATGTTCCCAATGACTGTGCAGCTCATGTAGACATAAACTACCTAGAGTTAAGTGGGTTTTTTCGTGGTCCCCAGCCCTTTACACAGCTGTATACATTGGCAGCAGGGGGCAGATGCCAGGGAGTTCTGGGCATCCGTGTGTGGAGTTGCAAGCTGAAACCTGTCATCTTTTTGTCAGCCCTGCAGAGCTGTTTTGTTTTTGTTTTTTTCCTCAAATAAAAATACTGAATACAGCAAGACACACTTGCTGAGAAGATGCATGGCCCTAAAGGTGTACTTTATTTGGGCTTTCCTACCTATGTGGGTTAGAATCCTGCAGAGCCATTAAGTATTCTCCTTAGGGAAAGAGTCTGATCTTATTTGGAGCTCTGAGATTGTAATGATCTTCCCCCTTGTTCTGTCATGACCTGCTACAGTCTACTTACTTTCTTCCACCTGCCATGTCATTTCTTCAACTTATATTCCCCAGTGTCTCAATTAACATTTTCCTTTTTCTTTTAAAAATTCCCTTCAGATATATGTTAACAGTATGCCCTGCTTACTATAAACACCTATAGGTCTTCTCCCAAGCCTTGACTACTCAGTTGTAATTATGAAAGTATTTCTTCTATTACTTAGGTAGAGATGGGAGATCAATTTCTAGACAGCTGGAAGATTAAATTATAGGTCTAGTGATATAGCAGAAGAGAGGGAAAATGTAGGCTTTAGGTTAATTGAACTGTGTAGATCATCATGCTCAAGAGCCCATATTCTCTGTGCCATGACTTTCTCACTGTTGTGACCAAGTAGCTGTCAAGCAGCAATGTAATGGAGGAAAGATGTATTTGGGCTCACAGTGGAGAAGACACAGCTCATCATGGGTGGAAAGGCAAAGGGACCAGTTCCTGCCCTGGTAGCGTGAAATGGCTTGCTCACATCTTGAGGAATTGGGAAGCAAAACAGAGTAAGACTGGTGATGGAATGGCTTTTTACTTTTCCCTTTTCATTCATTCTAGGACCCCAGACCTTGGGAGGTTACCCTTGCTACACAAGGTAGGTCTTTCATCCTCAGGTAATCTTCTCTGGAAACACCCTCTCGTACTTTCCCAGAGATGGGCTTCACTGACACCCTGTGAGTTCTTTAACCCAACTAAGCTGACACTGAAAATTAACCATTACAGTCTCCATTTCTTTGTCAAGTATGCTTAGAAAGTTATGCCCCGTGCCACCGAGGTTCACTGTGCTGAACAGTCCTTTTTATTCCACATGCTACACTGTCACTGGTGTTGTAGCCTCGGAACACAAGGAGGTGTGTATCCCACACTCCTGTCTTTCTGACCTAGCCATCTTGACCAATTCTGTACCTATTCTAGCTGTCTGTAGCTGTGAGACACTACTCCACATAAAAGACATCCAGCAGATAAATGTCTTATACAACACTCCTTGGCATAAATGGCGCAGGAATGTATTTTTCTTCTAACCTTTTCTTTTTCTTTCTTTCTTTCTTTCTTTCTTTCTTTCTTTCTTTCTTTCTTTCTTTCTTTCTTTCTTATTTTTTTATTTTTATTTGTTTGCTTGTTTGTTTGTTTATTTATAGTCAAGGTTTCTCTGTGTAGCCCTGGCTGCCCTGGAACTCATTCTGCAGAGCAGACTGACCTTGAACCTGAGATCCACTTGCCTCTGCCTCCCAAGTGCTGGGATTAAAGATGTGCATACCCACTGCTTGGCTGCTTTTCTTTATTTTAAAACTCTCATTACTACTTGGAAATCATGGCTTATTTCTGTACATTTGTTTAAATATGTTATATCAGTTTAGTTTGGTTTTTGGTAGATCACATACGTTTGAAAACTCATGCATTTCTTTTATGTTTTCTGATTTATTTAAATTTAAGTTTTCATACATTCACTAATGATCCTATGGATTTCATTATTGTATCTTCTAGTACTTTCCTTTTATTAACTTTCATTTTATCTGTTTTGGGTTACTTTTGCTAAGTGATTTAGTTTTTTTTCTTTATGTATACCAACTACTTGTTTTATTAATTCTTTGTAGCATTCTTTTAATCTACAATATTACTTATTACTTCTTTCTATGTTCTTCCTTGGGTTTGCTTCACAGTTAACGACCATGACTTTCTGACCTTCTTAACAGAAGCAATGAACAGGAGATTGCTAAATGCATTCAAAATCCTGGGGTGTGGAGGGGGAATGAGAGCACAAAAATCTGTAACTAGTAAAAGTGCTTTCCAAGAAAGAAAGTCAAAGGCATTGGCAGATAAAACAGAGAAGGAAGAAAAAAGGCAGAGAGAGGGAAGAAGGAAAGAAGGAAGGAAGGAAGGAAGGAAGGAAGGAAGGAAGGAAGGAAGGAAGGAAGGAAGGAAGGAAGGAAGGAAGGGCTTGTTGATGGAAAATCTGTCCCTCTGGAAATAAAGGGAACCCTTCCAAAGAAAGGGGCATATTTCAGATAGAAACACCAGTCAACAGGAAGAAATAAATATGGGCAGGAATTGAATGTGAATACTAAATCAGAATCCAGAATTTTTATAGTACTTTATCTAAAGTGTTAGATTTTCAACAATAAAATATTGAGATTCACAAACAGGAAAGTGGCCAGGGTTATCACTGGTTTTAGTAACGTTCATGATAGCAGTTGCAGAAATGAGGGACAGCAATGGAGTTGTGTTGGAGGAACATTGTTATATCTTACTAGACATAATTCAGGCTTACCAGAAGTACATTTGAAGTAGGCTAACAATGTGCTCCACCAATTGCTGGAACAATAGTCAAGAAAATACATTTTTTAAATATTTCTAAAACAAATGAAAATATATTGTCACACTAAGAAAAATTTTAAATGTTAATAACCAGCACTGTGTTTTGAATAAATGCACCGGACATTACATTATGGGTGAGAATTGAACATTACCTTTGACATTAGCCATAAATGAATTCTCATTTCCCTTTAAACACTTGTAGCAGATACTTTATGGACTGCTTTCATAACATATTAACATCTCTTAATATTGCTAGCTATGGTGATTAGTGTATGTTGTGTGCTCAGCTTGCAATAGATAAAATCTCCCTTCTGTTAAAACAAATACCAATTCTCATAACTTGCTGTACTATTTGTTTGCTTATCAGGGTTTCATCTAGCCCTGACTGGCTGTGAACTTTTATGTATCTAAAGACCATCTTGAGTCACTGTTCTTCCTGACTCTACCTGCTGGGATTGCAGGTGTGACCACTATGTCCAGCATAAATTGTGTTCTTGCTGTGACTCTCTATTCACAGCTTCAGCCTGTTTAACTTGCCAGCCAACAACACACCATGCTTCTGTCATTTTGGAAACCCAAAGTGCTTTCTTCCTAGTACCTCATGATTCCTAAAGGAAAGATAGGTACCCTTGGGATGGGATGCTTGAACCATACCAACAAAGAAGAAATAATGGCCATGCATTCTGTGTTGCATTAAAGCAGTAAACTTAATCCTCTGCACTTGACTAGAGGCTACAAAAGGAGAGACATTCCTGATTCTTGTTTACTAATGCTCAAACTGCCCAGTGAAAGGAGGCACTAAACAAATATTTTTTGAATAAATAAACAAGTGGTCCATGGGCATTACTCATGAAAAACATGTATTTCATCACTAATAACCAAAGTGATTATGGTGTAACACCCTATTATGTCAAAGAAGATATGCTTCACCACAGGAAACAGTGTCATTTGAGTTTTTGAAGATGAAGTTTTAACACGATGCTCTTTATTTTCCCTGTGAATAAGAAGCGAATAGGCAATTTCATGGCAGTTGTGTTGTTAGGTGGCCTTCAGCTACTGAGGCTCAGCATCCTATTAATTACCCCATTAATAACTGTGCCATTTATTTAGATAGTGTTTTAATGTGCCCTTTCCATGGTAAGTTAATGCCCCTCAGGAAAGAGCTGCAAAGAATGAGTATTTGCCAAACAGAGTCCCTTTCCATAGGAGGTCTGGAGTGAGGAGCTGAGGGAGCTAAACCACTCACTGTAGAAATCTAAATGCTAAATACTCAGAGAAAAGCAGAACAAGCCTCACAACTGAATCTTGGCTTCCCTGACTTCTATAGGCTCAATAACAAACGGATTTTTCACCCAGAATTGTTTTTATGATTAATCAAATATAAAAAAGCTTAGTAAGGTCCTACAGCCCTTACTTTAAAATATTGAGTAAGTTGTGTCTAAAGAAAATATGATCTGCTGTTTCATTTGTATCCAGTCACAGAATCTGAGTCCCTGTGGCAACCATCTCTGTGGATTAGAGAAATCTTAATAGGGCCTTCTCTGAAACCGTTCAGCTAGGGCTATCTAAAATATTTGTAAGTCTGTTTAGCTCAATTGACCTGTAGAATGACAAGGAGAATAACAAATGTATTCAGAAATTTTGGCTAATTGTTGCTATTAAACATGTGCATTTACTTTTGTTCTCCTCCTAAAATTTCACCAAAATGTTTACAAAAAGTGTGTATGTTGTAGAAGTTTATTTTCAGTTGTATATAAAATAATTGTTTTGTATACTGTTGGGTGAGGAACTGTCTAGGTCTGTGGCGTTTTATATTGTCTGCAGGTGTTGGATTTATGTGGGGGATGTTTGATTGTACATGATCTGCATGTACTCTCAGTAGAATATCAGAGGAGTTCTGAAAAACACCTGAGCTCAGATGCTCAGGGTTCCACTGTCCAGTATGACGCTGGCCATGATGGCGGTTCCCCCTGCTGAGATCTGGCAGTGTTTCCAACCTATGAAAGCACCTCTCTGTCTTCCTTGGTGAACTATCACAGTAGGTGTACTGCTACCTGCATGTGCAGATATGTGTGCTTGAGTGCATTCATGTGTGTGTGTGTGTGTGTGTGTGCACTTGTGTGCGTGTTTGTGTGTGCATACACATGTGCGTGTTGTATGCACGTAAGTGTGGACACATACAGAGGTAAGAGGAAGATGCTAGCTATTTCAGTGCTATATTCCCTTGAGACAGGGTCTCTCACTTAATTCACTGTTTTGTGTAGGCCAGCTGGGCAGTGAGCTCCTGGGATTAATCTACTTCCACCCACTCAGTGCTGAGGGACGCAAGCACAGCCATGTCCAGCTTCTTGAGTGGGTGCTGGCGATCTAAACTCAGGTCTTCACACCTGCACAACCAGCAATCCTGTCCACTGAGCTATCCTCCAACCCCTACCATGATTTTTTAGGTTAAAAAAATGCTGAAGCAAACAGAAAAAGCTTGCAGATGAGAAAGACACAACATCAGGGAAGCCTTCCTGTGCAGCCTGCAAGGAACAGCTCAAACCTGCTTACCCCAGATGACTGCTAGTCTCCTTTATACTAACATATTATATATTTTATGACTATTTTCTCTTTCTTTCAACAGTAACTTAAGCTTCAAATACACGGGGATGTTGTCTCTGCTGTGTGCCCAGCTCCTAAAATACTACTACATATATATATATATATATATATATATATATATATATATATATATATATATATATAAATAGAATTTGCATGTAATATATATTTGTTGATCAAAACATCAATCCTTGTTTGATACGTAGAAATCAGAGAGGATAGTGGAAGCGAAGTCATCTAATAAAGGGATTAAAACCTAAGAGTGTGCAGAGATTCTTGTAGAAATCCAGACAATTTCTACAAATGCGTGTCAGAAATTTCTTAGAAACATGTGGTTTTCAAAAGACAGATATGCAGGAATGAAATCCCTGCATATTCGACACCAAGGTCTTCTCTTTAGTTTCAATTGTACTAATAATTACATTAAATGCTAATGGAACACACACTGTAATTAGGGGGAGGAATCTAACAAACTAGATTGGAATAAACAAGTTGCAATTAGATACTGTCTACAAAAGACACACAGAATATAAAGGCATGAGTTGAAGGTAAGAAGAGGAAAAAAAGTAAGTCCTGTGCAAACCATGAGCTCACTGGCACAAGATGAGACAAAATACATTTCCAGAGAAGGAACAAACTTTACAGTGAAAAAGAGAAGAAACCTTTTAGGACTGGAAAGTTATCTGCGCGGTAAAAAGCAGAACATGCTGCTCTTGCAAAGGATTTGAGTTTGGTCCCAGCACCCATGCTGAGTGGCTCACAATTGCCTGTATCTCCAGCTTCAGGGGTCCAACATCATCTTCCAGACTCATCAGATACCTGCATTCACATGTGCACATACACACACACACACACCACATACACACACACACACACACACCACATACACACACACATATCACACACCACACACATACACACACACACACACACACACCACACACACACACACACACACACACACACCGAGACAGAGAGACAGAGAGAGACAGAGACAGAGAGGGATTAAAAAATAAAAATGTACTTTCAAAAAAAAAACGTTTTGTGGAGGAAAGGGAATGTATAACAGTATGGACATGAATGTGACTAACAAAAGAGCATCAAGATTAAAGCAAAATTTTAGATTCTCAAAGATGGATAGATGGAAGTAAACAATAGAGTTGTTTCTTTTTTTTAATCATTATTTGCTGTTTTGGGGATTTGACTTTGATATATGTAGATTTATTTCTTACTTTTATTACTTAGGATTAACTGAGCTTCTAGAATCTATAAAACTACATTTCAGCAAATGAGGTTTTTGCAGCTGCAAATATCTTTTTATGTCCTATTATCTCTTTCTCCAAGGACTCTACTTAAATGCTTTCCTTTCCTGTAGTATTTTGAGCCTCTTGCCTTAGTTAGGTGCTATTTTGCTGTAATTTGTGTTGTTTTGTTTCTATGTATTTCCTGCTATATTCAGATGCTATCATTTTTATCAGTCTGTTCTCTAATTGGCTAATTCTCCCATGAATCCTCTCCATTATGGAAGTAAACACTCTATTTTCGGATGAATTCTTTCTGATTCAAAATGGTCCAGCTCTCCTGTACGGTTTCTGTGAGCTATGAGGGTGTTTCCTTTCCCTCACTGAGCGTAGCTATAACGGCTTCTGCAAAGTCAGTCTTTGCTCTGTTCGGCCCTCAAGCCACCTCCAGTGACTCCACTTGATTGTAATTTCAGAGGGGTCCTGAGTCAGAACTCTGAGTTCTTAAAATGCTATTATGGTTTAGATATAAAATGTCCCCATAAACTTGTGTGTTGAAAGTGAGGTTCCCGCCAGGTGGCCTTACTGGGAGACTGGGATCATCGAGGTTAATCCGAGCATGACTTCTTAACTGAATGCACTAGGAAGTGGGGCCTGGTTAGAAGTGAGACACTGAGGGTACTTCTCTAAAGGGTGTGTCATGTTCCAGGGCTCCCTTTCTCTCATTCTGCTTCGTGACCATCATGAGGTGCGCGATGCTCTACTGCCACAGCCTCCTGCTACAATGCTTCCACCTCAATACTGCTTAACATCAATGGAGACAGATCATCATGGATAAAACCATAAGCGTGAATGGCCGGTTTCTTTGGGGTGCTTTGTCACAGTGACAGAAGGCAAACACAAGTGTCCTGCTACTTTGGATGGCATCCTGTTTATTGTGAACCTTACAGCACAAAGACTCTAGATTCTTCTGTATCCTCTCAAAGGCTTTTGCTTTTGTCTTAGAAGACAGTTAATGTGAAACTGAAAACTGTCTTCTGGGGATGGTAGCTAAATCTGTTTATCATTAGTTGGATACTGTGCATTTGCTTTGTGCGTGAGTGCTGCCGGCATCACTCCGAGAATTGGAAAGAGTTTACATAATTGATTCAGGACTCTGCCTCTCTCAAATTCTCATCTTTCAGCACATACGACCACTCTGACAAGGAACCTAAGGAAGGGAATTTTACTCAAGTTTATAAAAGAAAGAAACTGAACTCTAGCAGCAAAGTGACTTGAGAGGTTGGTCTCTGAAGCATCCTGTACGGTGCTTCCCCCTTGTTCATGGAACCAGGGCTCTCAGTCAACCAGAGCTTCCCCATCTGGCTACTCCCACTAGCAGCTTTGGCCAGGGATCTCCCATTCTTGCCTTCTGAGAGGGGAATTACAGGCTGCTTTGCCCATTTTACATGCTTTCAGTCGATCTAAACAACCTTGGCCCTGGTGCTTGCCTGGCAAGTGCTTTAAACCCTGAGCCATCATGCTAAATGGTTTTTGTTTTGTTTTGTTTTGTTTTGTTTGTCCACTTGACACAAGTTAGAGCTATCTGGGAAAGGGAACCTCAGTGGAAAAAATACCTCCATCAGATTGCCTATAAGCAAATCTGTGGGGCATCTTCTTGACTAATGGCTGATATGGGAGGACCCAGCACACTGGGGGCAATGCCATCATCCCTGGGCAGGTAGGCCTGGGCCTTATTAGAGAGTGGGCTGAGCAAGCCAGAAAGCAGCATTCTGCCATGGTTTCCACTTCAATTACCACCAACAGGTTCCTGCCTTGAGTTCCTGTCCCACTTCCCTCAGTGATGGACTGTGACCTGGGATTTGTAAGATAAAACACATCATTTCCTCCCCGAGTCGGTTCTGGTCAATGTTTTTATCACAGCAAAGAAAACAACTTAATACAGCCGTCTCCCGAGCCCTTATGATAAGAATTTTAGTTGCTCTCTCAGATGGGTTCTAATATTTATTCATACTTTATAGACAAAGGCACTATCGTGTGAAGTAGGCATTATATTTTGTTTCAAAGTCACACAGATAGCAAGAGTCAGAACCAGGGCTTGAACTCGGTATTATATGATTCTAGAACCCATGCTTTTAGCTACCATATTGTTCTGACTCTCTTTGGCAAGCCAGGTTTCTACAAAATGATCACTGAAACATTCAAGACATTTGGGAAAGTTCTCCACAAACTGTCTACATGGCACAGTCACTTAAACAGATCACGGAACTGCATGTCAGTTTGGTCAGTTTCAGTGTCATCACCAGCTACGGCAGGGTATCGCCGCGACACTGCTGTAAGGACTTGCAGATTGGGCTTCTCTCGTAGCATCTCAAAAGACAGACACAAATCCAATACCCGGAACGAAAGGAGTCTTAAACCAGGGCAGAAATACAGGTGAGTACCCCAAGAAGAGGACCCTGAGCTAGCAACTAAATAGGACTACTTTTTGTTTGGGGTAATTCTAGAATTACTAGCAAGGAAGTGGAAACTGAGTTAAAGAGAGTCTCTGGAAGAGTCAGAACCACTTCCTCCTTAAGGCAAAGAAGCTGGGGAATGAGTCCGCCAACTCCCATCTGTCAGTGGAGATGTTCTCACAGGATGTTAACTCTGGGACTTCTGCCTACCCTTTGAGGAGGCTCAGCATGCTCCTGCAGCCTGGGAAGCCCCGGGCAGAGTGTTTTCAGTGTGAAGCCACAAATGATGGGACAGTAAATATCAAGGAGATGTGAACTGGTTGCTGGCAGCATATGTCACAGATCACAAAACTGAAACTGGATCGTGGATCCTAAAGTTCAAAGGAACAGAAGGAGCCATAGTTCTTAGCCAACATGCAGCATGCTGTAAACACAAGAAGGAGCAAAAGCAAGAGTAGGATGAGTGAGAGGTGTCCTGAGGCAATTTTGAAGATGATTGCTAGAGGCTGCCGAGAAATAAACACCCAGCTTGTGCTGGTATATGGGATCCATTTAATTATGACAAAGGCAGAAAGCTACTAGTGTACCATAACCATGCAGTGACTCATATGTAGCAATATCTACCATTTATATTTAATAGAAAAATCACCTAAGTACCTGCAGGCTAGGAGGATGAATGTCTCCAGTCTCTTCCAAAGAAAACAGTCTCATTTCTTCACAAAATCTTTCTTAACTAGAAATGAAAACGAATCCCACAGGACCAGGTATGTGCAGGTATGTGTTCTCTGCATATTTGCATTTCGATTTCAAGCCCATGGATAATATCTTGGATTCTGAAGCCTGCCAGGAAGTGCTGCTATGCTGTGGGAGTGTTCACTTCCGTGCTATTTGCCTACCTTACTCCTAAGCTAAGGTAGGTCCTGAATCCCATCACATAGCAGGATCTGCTACTTGTATGAGCCATGCTTGGAAACCTAATAGTTCATTGGGATAATCTGGTGCATTAGTTTCCCAACATGTAAGTCCAGAGCCTTCCTTTCAAATAAAGTAATTTGAAATCATGGCAAGGTTCCCATGCCCAGTGAGCTTTGGGAGGTAACTTGCAGACCACATTCAAGGAGAAAATAAGTAAGAACACCATCCATGAATTCCTGCTCAAGTTTTAATGAACGATCAAGCTGATGTGGCACTCCCCAACCAGTTTAGGGTCAGTAGAAATCAGCCTACTTTTCATGCAGTATGCTACTGCAGAACCACAGGATAATAAGAGCTGAAGGCCAGGCCCCTAACTGCATCATCCCTTGGAAGATAAACTACATCAAACCATCAATTGGGTTTGCTTGCTGGCTCTGATCTGCTTACCTCTAGCTGTCTTGACATTTATGAAAGTCTCGGGGATGAAAGAGTGAACTAAGTTTACGGAGAGCTAATACTGTGTGTATGAGAATGGGTGCTCTCCAATGTCGTATGGTCACCTCTGAAAGTCTAAAGGAATTAGAGCAAAATAGCAAAGATGAAGAGGGCAAAGTAGGGTACCAGAAGAAAGTGCTAGAGTCTAGGCTCAGATAAAGTCGGGGTCAAACTGTGCTTCCATCAGGCCCTAGTTCAGGGACTTAACAAAATTGATTCTATCATTTTTACATTTTCTCATCTACAGAAAAGCAGGATAATAGCACTAATGTCCTATGACCTCATAGATTTCTATGACCTCATAGAAATATATACATACATGTATATGTATATGTGTATATATGTGTGTGTATGTATATGTGTGTGTATGTGTGTATATGTATATGTATCCAGAAACTACACAATAAATAATGGCTATTGCTGTTGTTGGAAGAAGAACAATTTGAAGTACAGTTGTGTCAGATATATTTCAGTCTTATACTAAAAATAAAAATGATTTTTTTTCTATGTAGATGTTATTACCCCTCTTGTCACTTGGCCTAATAAAGGTGCAGTGTGTCTGTGCAAATTAGTCTGGGATTCTATGTCTGGTGACTGACAAAACAGGCCCAGATGACTCCAAAGTCTAAGGTCTTTGCACCACAGAATGAAGAAAATGTAAGAATAGGCAAGGCAAATAAGCCCCCTGCTGTAGACCATTTTTAAGACAGTGGTAAGGCAATTAATGTTCCTTGTGACAGCTAACAATAGTAAAACAACGTAAATTTGAGGCCAGTCATAGCCGTAATTCTAGAAAGGAAACTGGGTGGGACAGCAGAGACACTGCACAGGGACATGATGAATACAGGAAAAGCAGGACACAGTGTGGCAGGCAGCAAGCACAGCCAGATGTGCTCTGCCCCTCCCACGCTTGTCAGAGGTGACTAGTTCACTCTCTAAGCCTGGTCTCTTCAGATGCAGAAGTGCCTAAAAACAATCACCCGTCCTTTGTGAAGACAGACTCTCAATTTGGAACTCCAGCTGGTTCCCTTAAGGGCTTCTTTCCCAGCCTATTTCTACTGGGTATTCAGAAGCCTCTGAATTGATGGTACATTTCTGTTGTTATTGTCCTTTTGTTTAGAAGCTTCACCTGAAAGGACATTCAACTCTGTTTAGGACAGGACTCCCTAAGGGAGAACTTGCCTGGCTGCCTTATTTATGAGCTTCCTCAGTAGGCCTCTGCTGAATGCTCTAAGTAACCGATTTGATGACGTTTTGTCCCCACCCTCATTTATTGATGAATAAATTCACTCATTCACAACAAAAATATATTCCCCTTAGATCATTTTCTTAACTACCCAAAGCGTGGTGGTTGCACCTTGCCAGGCTTCACTTGAATTACTTTTCCTGTATTTCTTTGAGAAATGGTAATGCTGACAGCATCTCCAAAACCGAGTAGGACTTTCTTTAGCTTCTTTACTGAAAGAGTAACAGATATGTTTCTAGTAACACTGACCTGCCCACAGCTGTAATGCTAGCACCCAACTCAACTGTGTTTAGGTGTAATACACTACTGTCTCTGGGACACCAATTTACTTTATGCAAGGTGACCAATGGCTGTGCATTTTGGTGTCTTCCAGGGACTGCTGCTTTGCCAATCCCTTCTGTAAGTGTGGTGGTTTTAATGGGAATGGCCCTCACAGCCTACATATTCCAATGGTGAGTCCTTTGTTGGTAACTGAATTCTCCTGTTCTCTTGCCCCAACAACCACTGTTACAGATTCCTACTGTGCCCTTTTACAGCTCTAAAAAGAGACAGGAAATAGAGAAATCTTCACCACTCTTGCAGGTGGCCTTTAAAGACAGTAAGAGAGAAAGAGAGGGAAAAAATCATTGCCCTTCTTGGCTGTCCTTAGCTTAGAGAACGAAGCTGCTTAAATGTCACAAGCCAATCCACCAACTGTCCTCCAACATGAGCTGGAGCCTGCCTCCTGTATATCCTAAGCTGTTCCCAGAAGTCCAAGCAGCATCCAATCATAAGGAAAGCTGCACAGGTCAGAAAAGTTCTTGTCAAAGCGTCCTGCCACCAGAATTGTTTTGGGAAGGATTAGGAGGTGAGACCTTCTTGGAGGAGTTATGTCACTAGAGGGTCAAAAGCCCACACCACTCCCAATTTATCTCTCTGACTCTCTCTGCTTCCTGCCTGTGGATCAGATGTAAGCTCTCAGCTACTGCTACAGTGCCAATGCCTGCCTACCTGCCAGCTCTCCACCATCATGGTCACAGACTAATCCTCAGGAAACATGAGTCCTAATAGATTTCTGTTATAAGCTGCCTTGGCTATGATGTCTCTTAACAACAATAGAAAAATAATTAAGAAAAATAACTAAAAATAACTAATTTCATTTTCTTATCTTTAGCAGAGGGGACACTGCCAGACCCCTTGTCTCATATAGAAGAACACAAGTCTCATGAGACTTTCCTGTTTCTTTCACACCAACCAAAAAGACTTTAGGTTTTAGGAAGTTGGGCCCCTTCAGTTCTACTCCATTGCTGCACATAAGTGCAGCAATAAATGACTTCTCTAAGGCACAAATACCATGAATACTAAATAAGCATATGTATGCCATGGTGTAACAAGGCCCCAGACCTTAGTAGGCTCTGAGACCTTGGCACAACTGATTCTACGATAGATGTACCATTCAGGCCATAAAACTCAGCACATAAGCAGTGCCATCTGCTAAAACTAAAACAAAGGCGTAATCTGTCAAAGCCACAGTTATGGGAAAGTCTCTAAATGTACTAACCTTGCTTTCCGGTTTCTGTAGTTCAGCTTCTGGCTAACTGTTCTTGTTAACTGAAGTATGCCAACCCAGGACATGGTTTTTGTGCTTTAAAGCTCATGCTGAAAAGGCTCAGGGCTACACTGGGATCCTGAACACCAACTGTAGCCACTGGCTGGCTACTAAAGACTTTCTATAGTCTTAAACCCATGTCTGAGTAGTCTTTGGTGAATGTTTTACAACAATGGATCCCTAAAAAATACTCCCATTTGAACTTTCTGAGGTGCACAGAAACTAAAATTTCCCAGACCCCTTCTGCTTATCAGGTACTTCCTCTAGAAGACAGGGTTCAGTTAGCATTAATATTCCTTGGGGATTCTGTATAAATGCTAAAGCCTTTCCCCAGAAAAAGGCTAGTAAGTCAGCTCCAGTATGTCTTGAGATGAACCCTGTATTCACAGGTATGCTGTCCCACAACAGCGCCATGTCAGATTGACATACAAATGTTCTATATTCTGCACTGTAAGAGGTACTCAGACTATTCATATTATTGCTTTGTTTTGCCTCTTTGTTTTAAGATGAAATTCAAAGGTTGCTGAGACAGCCTTGTCAAAATGATTTATGTGCAATTAATAAGAAAAAGTCACAGAAATGCTATTTTAATATGGTGACATGGGGTAGAAAGCAGAGGTTCTGGATTTAGGAAAAATTTAATTCAAATTCAGACTCAGTCACTTAGTGACCTTGAGGGGGGATTATTTAATCTTCCATGAATTTCTATTCCATATTATATATATATATATATATATATATATATATATATATATATATATATATATATATATATATATATATATCTGAAGCTTTACTCTTAATGTTAGATGAAGTATCCTAGCTAGATGCAAAACAGAGGCAAAGACAGATACCCGCTTTGTGTCTGGATAAGAAGGATCATGAAATATACTGAAGTACCTACTGCTGATGCTTTTCTGCAAGGGAGGCGAACAAGCGAAGTGCCACCAAGGCAACAGGATCTCCTTGGAGATTCTTCCTCTGATGTTTTGTTGTTGTTTTGCAAGTGGCCTCCTATAGAGGGCGCAAGGGCTAAGGAACTGCCACTGCAGGCCCACAGCAGTACAAGCCTGAAGCAGCAGAAGCCAGGGATGACTGACAGCTCTGAACAGGATCTGAGGAAGCTCTCCTTGTCAGGGCACAGAGCCTGCTGGTGGGGTGCTATGCAGATTTGCTCAATTCTTGTGTTCTACCTAAGCAAGGTAGAATCCTCACACCTGAATGAGAGAGTAAAAATCAGTAACAGAGAAGGTGGGCTCCACGCTTCCCCCGGTGCAGTAGGGACGGCACATATGTAAAGTCAGAGATGCCTGGTGCTCTGGGGCTAAGCTCAGAAGGAGTACAAGGTTGGTCAATGAACTTTTCTCAGCCAGTCCCTCAGTCCCAAACAAGAAGTGGTCCGCCCTCAGAGAGCCTGTGCTAGGTTGCCAAGTCATAGTCTTAAGTCTGTTTGCTGCTCCCCAGACTTCTCATCAGACAGACACAGTGTGAGAAAATAATAATGTATTTCAACGTGGATGCAAATGGTTCCCATGTGAAAAATAAGAACTTTATTAGTGGAATTTCTTTTTACTTTACAATATTGTTTTGTTTTTGTATAAAATTATTTGATAGGGGCAGGTCTGGGCATCGCATGTGTTTCTTTTCTAGAACTAGGGTCTTAACCTGTTGTGAGTCCTGTCTATTGGAGGTGAAGTTCAGTCGATTGAAGGCTGCTTCTTGATAAGATCAGAATAGTATCAAGACCCACTCTTGGACACCCAATACCCTGTCCTAAAATATCCCTTTCTGTTTAAGGTGCTGTAACCTTCTGAGCAAATGAGAATGTTTTCCTCCAACTAAACTAGTCATTATTGGTAAGTAATGCCAAGTATGCATGCTCAGTATTGCCCAGAGTGTGGTCCTGATAATAATAGAGAATAAGGTACATGAGCTTTTATGAAAGAGACATATTTTCAACATAGAGACTTTCAAGAAAGAGAAAGTCAGAGTGTAACATTGGACAGATTGGAAAACATGTAATATTTTAAGTTGGTAAAAGTATAAAGGAAGAAAGATGGATTGTGCCAGTTCTGCCAGGGGAAATTAGTCATCCTAACTACTGAATGACAACAGCCTGCATTCTAGTCAGGAGTGACAGTTTTCTCAACTTCAGACCTTATTGTCAGACCCGTATCTCTGTCTCCAGGAAGCTGAGTCCTCTACCTACATTTCTGGATATGAGAATGAAACATGTAAATACCATTGATCACTGGTTTGTGTTCATTCGAGTTAGGCCTACTCTGCCTCTAACTGCCATTTCGACTGGGTTTCCTATTCATTATTGCACTTTGAAAGACTTGTCTCTTTAACTGAGCCAGAAGCTCCTGGACAGGAAGGGGGCTTGTCTTCTCCATTAGCATCCCCTCTGGTATACAGGAGTTGGCTGACTGTCGGTAAACACTACGTGACTGGCAGCTTTACCTGATCCTTTCTCTTCCATTAGTGTTCTTTTGGCTTCAGTTCATTGGGGTGACCCGCTGGTTCCAAATATGCCAATGTAAGTATTAAGGCTCCTGTTCTAAAGCCAAACTTTGCAAGAATGGCTAGATTATGAGTGAGGACATTGCAACTGAAAAACATCTTAGAAGACAGACATCATCGAAAAATGGCAAAGATTTTAATGATATCATCCTTTATATTGTCATTCATAACTCAAGTAAAATGGGTGAGTCTCACAATAGTTGCTTTG
The DNA here is from genome assembly GCA_026225945.1 of Cricetomys ansorgei. Classification (NCBI taxonomy): domain Eukaryota; kingdom Metazoa; phylum Chordata; class Mammalia; order Rodentia; family Nesomyidae; genus Cricetomys; species Cricetomys ansorgei. The sequence goes on from JAMJFZ010004023.1 coordinate 6,522,749, forward strand.
TGGGGTATTTTGTTTTGTTTTGTTTCATTTTCTGATGCCAACATGGCTCTGGCCAGATACCTTAAAACTGTAGCAAATCCCTTCACATTAGACATGAGTCCATAGAACTCGATGTATCCAACATTTTCATTTGTTGTGGAAGTTTACTTTTAGTTAGCTATAAAATAATTGTTTTATGTATTCTTAGGTGAGGGACTATTCTAGGTCTTGGCATTTTGTATTGCCTGCAGGTGTTGGATATCTTTCTGTGAAGGGATGTTTGATTGCTTATGATCCACACCTGAGGATTTCTGAATCAATAAAAACACCTGAGCTCAGATGCTCGGAGTTCCTCGGTCCAGGATGGCTCTTGCTGTGATGGTAGTTCCCTCTGCTGAGATCTGGCCAGGTTTGAGCCTATGAATCTGCCTCCATGTCTCCTTTCTGAGCTGCCACAACAACGTACTACTACATTCATTGAATGACTGTTGTGTGCTAGGCACTCTGCTAGAAATTGCAGTGCAACTTCAAAGCACAGGAAACACAAGCTTCCTAGCAATCCTCTACCAGAAAGCAAGAACAGAGGCCATAATGTGCTAACTACCCACTATTATCAGCTCTCTTCCTCCATTTCCCATGTAATATGCTGAATGAACTTTCATAAAATTGAAGCATGGGGAAGTTCAGAACTATTCCAAGGTCTGCAGGCTTTCAGGTGTCACTGCCAAAATTAGAACACAAGCTGTCTCCCCAGATGCCATCAGTGTTGGCTTTCTGAAGCAGTTACCATTGTGGTTTGAATGGTAACTGTGCCCCACAGGCGACTCTGTCTGGACACTTGGTGTCTAGCAGGTAATATTTTTGGAGGAAAGTTATAGAACTATGAGGAGGTGGAACCTTGTTGGAGGAAATGTCTTACAGGAAGTAGGATTTCAGTTTTTATTGCTGGTTTTACTTCATGTTCTCTCTGTTTCCTGACTGCTGGGCAGCCTCTCCATCCCACTACCAGGGCTTCCTGCCATGGTGAACTGGATCCTTTTGGTAACTCAGCCGAAGTAACCCTTTCTTTCTTAAGTTACTTTTGGTAAAAAATATTTATTACAGCAACAGAAAATAAGTTAATACATTCACAATATCTTGCCTCCCTTCTCAGCTGTTTTCTGATCAGGACGCACACCCTTCTGAACATAACTCCTCCAGGTTGTTAGGCAATGAACAGTAGTCATTCATGAATTCCATGAAGGTGATATTTCTGGAAAGTTCACACATTAAATTACAGGTGGCTCCACTGAACTAGTCTTCACCATATTGTAAGCAGAGCCTGGAGACAAATCTGTCATAGACTGTGCCCACAAACCATAGCCTCCCCATAGGTATTCATTTTAATTAATGAATAACTTTGCCCTTAAATCAGGGCATATATATAGAACCAATCAGTGTTGCTCTTCTCTCCAAAACAGAAGTCAAAAATCTATTATTGTGCTTTTTTTCTTTGCTGTCTTTACAATGTGTATCTGTTAATCACCACCTCTATCAGGTCCACAACCCAGCATGCTTCTGGATGCATCCCTTTTCCTTGTCCTTTTTCCTCCCAGTCCAAGCTTCCACCATCTGTGCGCACTGGTAGATTTTATCTGATACTTCAGTCATCACTGCATCTGTTTTATGCGCCGGCCCTCCAAGGATAACCTTTATCATGTTCAAATATACAACGTTTCTCTCTATTCCAAATTCCCCAGTGACAAAGGGAAAGGCACATTTCAAATGGTATCTTTTGCAGAGCGCTTCAAGATCTGGCTTTTTCTCCCCTGTTTAGGTATCTTAACATTCCACAAATATGTGCAACCCTCTCCTTGTCTTTGGGAATTGAAATTGCTCTTTTTGTCTTGCTGAACTCTAACTCATCTCATCAGGTCCAACAGCACAAATCTGCTTTAGGAAACCTTCGGGAGCCCTCACACACAGATTTAGTCATTACCTTTTTTATGCCCCAAAGCGACACACATGTAATTGGACTTGAATTGAATGGGAATATGTTGGTTGATTATAAACTGTAAAGCGCTCTATATAGGCTACCTCTCCTTGCCACATGAATTGTTTCAGTAGCTAATATAATGTTTGGCAAACAAAATATTCTTATCTTCCTACAGAAATCTTTATTTGTTCATTTATAAAATTAAAGACCTGTGGACAATAAATTTTCAAAATCCTTGTAGCCAAATGATCTTTAGTCAGTTAGCCCATATCTGAATTGCTTCTTCAAGTTTATGCTCAAAAATAATTTTCTGAGTGAGACCTACACTGACTCCCCTATTTAAAAGCCCAGCATTCTTCCTATCACATTCTCCCTTTCTCTAACCCATTGTCTTTATAGCACATTTATCCTTAAACACACTCCGTAATCTACCTATACGTTTTGTTTATTGCCTTTCTCCACTGTTTACAACTAAAATAGATTGTGCTTATTAAAATAAATGGTTATATAAGGCTTACTGGAAAGAATGCCATCACAATTTGGTATAAAATTAAAATAATATATGTAAATGTTTTGAAATGTGGAATGATCATTGAAATACAAGAGCTCAAGACTTGTATTCGCTGTATGTTTGTAAATTTTCTAACTTAAAAAAAAAAAGTCCCTGTTGAGTCGGGATACTTTGTTTATATCCTTTACTGTGACATGTCTGGCACCATAAGTGATGTCTAGCATACAGCTGACTTTCAGTGAATATGTATGGCTTGAAATAACTTCCAAATGTTAAAAGTGAACAGTGAAAGGTTCTAGGGAATCATTTCACCAATCGCATTATTAAAAAGTGAGTCAATGATACCTCGTCAGTGGCCACACTAAGGTTAGTTATCAGAATGTAGCCCAGCACTCAGAACTGCAGGCTGCTTCACAACTGTCAGGGAGACGGCAGTGGAGAGGAAGTGAAGGAATGAAGGTCATGAATGTGAGGACAGAAATAACTATCAGGAGCCTGCAACTGATTCTGCCACAGTAGGGCAAACCCACCCTCCTTTGTCAAAGGGGAGCACACTACAATAAGGGGAAGTGGCCCGGTCCACAGTGAAAGCTAGGGAAGTAAGGGTCCTAGTTTCTCTTTTGCTCTTCCTTGATGATAACTTCGTCTTAGGGACCTAGTGACTTTGACATCATCTTCATCACTAGAGAAGGCTGATCTATGGTGAAGCATCAAATTCTGCCAATATGTATATCTCTCTCAAGGATACTTGACAAAGTTCTGAAATTATCCCATTGAAAGCAAGCTCATGTTTATCACTTAAGTAATTAAGCAAATAAGGGTTTTGCTGGAATATCATGTGCTGGAAAGTATCGGGAGGAGACTAAATCTCCCTCATGTGCAACCTGAGACCATCACCATGTGCAAACAAGATAATCAAATATTTCTGAACTACCTTCTCATATAGGGTTGTTTATTTGCAGACCAGTTTCTTTTCCCCACTCGGTTTTCCAATTTAAGCTGTGGGTTTAGAGTTAAATTATAGGATGTAGCATTTAGAAAGCAGAAATTCCTAAAGTCTAACCTGTTCCTGTATGAATATGAGAAATGAAGTCCTTAAGGAGCCATATAGAAAAGTCTATGTCCATACCTTCCAAGTATGGGTCATTTAGGAGGAATATGGCATTGACTGGAAGAAGATGAATGGCAGGGATCATTATTCCCAAATACTTTGATTCAAGAAAAAATGTTATAATGGAGAGGTAGTTAGTCCAGTGATAAACACTCTGATAGAATCAGAGGGTCAATGGCTTTTGAGAGTAGTGATCACATTAGCAATATCCCTAGATCTGCAAGAAGGAACTTTCTGCACCAACAATAAGGTGGTGGCAGTAGGCAACTAGAATGCTTCCTGTTTCTCATCGTCTGAATAGGGTATACAGAGTGGTCCAGAAAGTCTCATTTTCCATTATTGAAGGAGTCCAGGTATACTCATGATGTGATAAAACAGCAAAGGCCTGCAGTTGGAGTGTGGACATTACTGTAGACTCAGATTTTAAGTCTCTATAAAAATATCTGTGCTCCTGGGCTCTACTGGTGGATATTAGAAAGGACTTGAATCCTAGCAGTCACCACTTCAGGATGTAGAGTAGATTGGCCACTCTCCAGCCCTACCCAGGAAGAATCTTCTTGATACTGCTTAGGTCTGAAGAACCTCCCCCTCTCTGACAGAACAAGATAACATAAATCAAAGAGGTACATGGTACATAAGTCTTTGTGAGAAACATAAGATGAATCACAGAGAGATGAAGTAGGTGCATCCCTTTGCATGTGTGTGCTAAGGGTGGACACCTGTGCCGTCTCAATGCATCCGCATCACCTCAGTGCAATGAGGCATGTAAAGGCTACCCTAGGATTTCAGAGACTCTGAATGCAGAAAATGTATGCACTGAGACACGATGGCAGACACTTAGGTAAAAACTGATCTTCCTGACTCAAAGCCATAGCCAAGAAAGACAGTTTACAGAGGCAGATAGGGATAATCAGGGTATGGTTTAAAAAAAAAAAAAGGATGAAGAATGTTCATCTCTGAAGTCTCTTCTTAATCTGTGAGGTTTGAGAAAGTGAGCCATTGTTTTTAGAGACAGAAACATAATGTTATCTGCACCAATTCCAATCTGAGACACATAGGGATACAGTATACTTGGGAAAAAGATTACACTTCAATATTCAACACCATGTGTCGTGTGTGTGTGTGTGTGTGTGTGTGTGTGTGTGTGTGTGTGTGTATATATATCATAAATTAATCCCTGCCTTCAAAATCCAAAGAACAAGAAAATGAATCCATGCCAGCCCAGTTAATATCCATCCTTCTACTACACCAAACAGCTGAAGTTAAAATGTATATCATCTGGGAGTAAAAATGTGGCTAGAGATTGGGTTTTTATCACTAATCCATATTTGCTGCTGCCTTCAGATAAAGCTTGCTACTCATTTCCACTTAAGTATCCAGTATCCCATAGAAGTCCATCTCAGCTCAAGGTTAGAATTTCCAACACAATTCGCAGCTCCTAGAGGCTGGGGAGTAAGGAATTAATGGATCAGTATAGGGAAGTGGTTATGCCTTCTTGAAGATCAAATAATGACTTAAAATTAAAGCTCCTACCAGTTGTCAGGTATTCTAGTCAAACTTGGAGAGTTAGAGTGGGTAGCAATGGGAAAATAAATACAAGATGATAAAAACCTTAGAAGAAAGGAAAATAAGAGTAAATTATGAGCATACTTGCTTTTCAGGAATGCAAAGAATCACTGCAGCAGCAGTTTGGAGTACCTTACCAATAAGCTAATAGATAATTATATAGTATATAATTATAATTATGTTTCCTCCTCTCTGTCCAACTATCATTAAGAATTAAGCACAAGGTTGATGTCAGAAATGAGACTAAATCCACTGAGGAAATGGAAAGATAATCATAGTAGAGAGAATTTCTGGAAGAGAGAAGGGACCATAAAGGAAAATAGCTGTTCCTTTCAGTCTGGGACAATTTTGAGAAAAAAAAAAACAAACAGAAAAATAAAGTGAGTTAAGTATCCATGAAGGTCTTTATACTCCCCTGTAATAGTTAGGTACCAAAAAGAGGATTGATGTGTGTGATAAACATCTAAACAGCTCTGAGGGTAAATGGCAAGCCTAAATCTACTCAGATATTGAACTACGTGACCCTAGCAGGGTGGGGCTACACAACCTGAGAAGAAATATTTCCATATGACATCAAAATGTTACAAGAGCCATGAAACTGAGGTGGTGGATTGATTCATGATCCTGAGAAGGAATCCATGCCTTTCAATGCAGATTCAGAACACAAGAAACCCAGACTCCATTGTTTCTTCAATAGAGAGGTAGTGTGAGAGAGCACTGGTAGAACTGGCAATGGTAAGGTTGGGATGAAGAGTCCTGTGATAACTTGGAGACTGGAGACAAAGGTGTCAGGGTCTAAGACTATAGTGATGAACTGAACGTCAGCAGAGTCATGGCAGGACAACAGCACTACACACTGAGAAGCAGCCCTGACAAGCTGCGTCTCAGCAGGGCTCAGCTAGGACCTCTCTGGATTTGTGTGAACCTGAGACATCCCTTTTTAAATGGCAAAAGGGGATGTCAACATGTCTTTTCCTGATAAACTAAGTTTTGTTAGAGCAGTAAAAGAGGGAAAAGAGGAAACTTCCTCGAGACTTCTGAGTTGGAGCCTAAAAAGGCCACTGAATTATCACCATAGACTCAGTTTACTAGGTTATACCAAACTTTATGTATTTCCCTTTCCTGAGACAGCTAATTTGTGTAGAAGAGCAGATAAGTTGTAAACACAGTTTTAATTGACAATTGTTTTTATAAAAATGTATCTAAGTGTAACAGATTGGGATATTTTATAATCCTGGTATGTTATACATTAAATTAATAAGGAAATAGTGTCCAAAAGGCCAATTAACAAGAAAACTCTTTATTGATATAAAAGCAAAACAAATTTTTCATGAATTCTAACACCTGTTTTAGTCTATCTATTGGATATACTCAAGTCCAAAAATCAGTTTTTCTGTGGGTGCTGTTGCTCTTGTTAACCTCTCTATAGCAGCCATCCTGTGAGACCACAAGTGTCAGTGAAATATTCTGCCTCAAATAGGTAAAACAACTGGAATAGTCCATTGCCCCCAATTAAAGCTAAGTAAATTCTTATTCTCCACTAAGCGTTCCTACATGGCACCAACTGTATCATCGGGTTGGTGGCATTGGTAAGTATTGATGTCAAGCCATAAAATCTGCTTCTCAAATGTTACCAAATGAGGGGGAAAACATAATTAGATTTATGTTCAGCCCAGTGATGAAATTCCTTCTTGTATAGATGGAGCAATTCATTCTTCCATAAACTCAAACGTCTGTGAGCCACAACCACTACTTCCAAACATGAATAAGTGGCTTTTCAGATTCAAGCCCAAAGCCTAGAATAACCTGGGAGTGAACTTTAGAAGCCATATTAAAGTTTCTGATTCTAACTTAGCCTGTAACTGTCAGATATCAGCTAGTAACTTCTCAGCTATTATCCACAGAAAAGCACTTGAAGCCTGTGCCTATGCCTATGCCTATGCACTGGAAAAAGGATTTTTAGTCTTATCTAATCAATTCAATGGATACAGATAGGAAGGGTGAAAAGGTCAAATGCCGAGTAATTTTTAAAGCTAAATTGTCCATATTTTCCAAAAAGATACTTGTCAAACTAAACAAATAATGGTTACCTTTTCATTTGATCTTTAAATATGCAGATATATGCTGTATCACATACAACATATAAGTTGAAAATGAAAAATAAAAATCAAATTTCAACCTATGACTGTGCTCTAGATGGTCCCAAAACTCTTGTAGAAAATAATTTTATTCCATCTAGATAGCTGGACCACATTGATATGGACATAACTTCATTATCATTGCTACATTTGAGTCACTAATATAGGAAAGGAAGCTTATCTAATTACCAATTTCCCAAGCCAAGGAAGACTCTCCCCTTCCATTAAATAAAGAGAAAGCCATTCCAATTTGACCCCAGAGAAACAAGTGCATGCATACCTGACTTCTCAGATCCTCTCTGGATCAGAGGAAGGAACAACTATTTGGTTTCAATCTCATAATGACAGAAAAGAGAATACAAAAAGTCCATTGTAAATTTGTACAAAATGTATGCATATATAAATACATATCTATGGGTGTATATAAATTCTAAAGATTATATCCGTCTACATCTTCAAGAGTCAGAGTCCCATACAGTTGACATATTGGCATTCTCTCTCTATTTTTTCTCATTTTCTAAAACAGTAAGAATCAAGCATGCTACCTTATAATACTGCATAGCAGGTGCGGGAGTAGAGCTGTAGCTATAGAGGGTTGAAGCAATTAGTTTGACGGGACATCGGTAAATAAAATCCTTAGAGTAAATTTAGCTATTTCCATATTGCCTTTTGTTTCATAAAAATGAAAACTCGAATGTCATATGGGTCATCAATCTAAACACAGTCTATAGAAATTTGCATTGTTGTATGCTTATTGCAATAATTTGGTGTGGGCTCTGGCCTACTAGAATTTCATGTAATTTTCATTCTAGCTCACAGGCATCTTGTATGACACCACCAGGTTAACAGCATACTAAACTCAATATGAAATGTGATTAGCAATCTGCATCATCTTTACACAGGACGCTATTAAAGTATGAAAAAACCCTAGTCAGTTGATGGAGAAAGGCACACACACTTAAAGGTGCACAATAATAGCACATTACAGAGGTGTGCTTATGGTTAGAGGTATAAGACTCTTTTTTAAAATACACACAATTAGCTTATTTCTCGTTTCCTCTATTTCTTTTGGGGAAAGTATATAGGACATTGCTCCCTAGGGTGTACAGGCTGCTTCGTGGAAGGGAAATATTATTGCATGCCTTGAATGCACTGTGATTCATAAGGCAAGAACACATGAGTCGCTTCAGCACCAAGGAAGTGGAATCAGCATCTAGCACTGCTTAAAACAGAATATCTTATTGCTTTAATAAAATGGGAAAATATTTACTGTAAAAAAGTGCACCAAATAATGGGAATAAAGTAATATCTATGCACTTAAGTAGCGCTCATTGAAATGAAGAAGCTTCCTTCTGGATTCCTTATTCTATTCAGATTACATGCCCAAAATCCATTCAGTAAGAATATGTTAAAATCTATGGTTGGATGAGAGCAAGTTAAAGAGATTAATGGATGTTCTCTTTCACAGTGCCTTAGTCATTCTGTTGTACTGTGTAGAGCTCTGATACACTAATGGGTTCCTTGGTGGCCTGAGGGTGTGAGTGCACTCTGACCTGTTACTAGGAAGTGACTAAGGCACTGGATAGAATCTGGTTCATTGTTTAATATACTGTATTCAAAGATTATAGCTGGTCTTTCTAATGAAACAACACAGCATACTTAAATGAAGGGCTTCTGTGCTTCAGAAAAGGACTTGGATGATATCTGATGGGTGATTAAAATTAACCTTATTCAATTATTTTATAAAGATACAGACTGAGTTTGGGAAACTTTATATATAACTAAAACCATTAGAGGCAATAGTAGCTCTGACTAATAAGCTACATACAACTTGGAGAAAGACAGAGAAATGAGGGCAACTAGTTGCTTGGGAGAGAGATCTGTGTGGGGGTCCCACGGCCTTACACCCAGCAGCAGAGTCTAACATAGATGAATTTTTCTGACATTTGAAGAGAGGAAAAAAGATTTATCTTCTCTCTCACTTTCTTTTTTCCTCAGTATTTTCTATGTGCTCAGGGAGGTTAATTAGGCCAGACATGGAAAGAAGAAAGATCCTCCTTTGCTGTATATCAGATGCAGGCACAGAGTTGTAACTAAACAAGCTGTAAACGTTTGTATCTTGTAAGCATTTACTGATTTAACTTGGAAATTTGCATGTCCTGTCATCCAAATTGCCCAACATCTCCACCAGTCTTTCCCCCAAACACATACAGTACAAGCAAGCACACACACCACTGCCTCCGGGTGGTAGCTGCATGCAGAGAACTACAGGCACTGTTCAAATATTAACCATGTTTTAATAGATGGCATCCCTGCGCATCCATTATTTGTTTTCCGTTGTGGTTGTTTCTGTTATTCACAAAAGAAAAAAAAAGGGAAACGTGGGTGTCATCTTTTTATAATAGTCTACTACAGAGTAAAATACAAAAGAACCCTTCCGGAAACAGAAGCCAGGCCTGCACCACTGACTGCCTCAGCCAGTGGCAACCATTCTATCAACAGCTGGAAAGTCAGAACAAGAATATACAGTTTGGAGGACATATCACAGAACTATAGTTTTCTTCTGTATTTGGTACCAATATAATAAGTATATAACAAAGGTGCACTTGTTCTAAAAATAAAACAGAAACATACTGGTTGGTTAGATACTGCATTTTCAGAACTGCACATTACCTAATACTTTTTTTTTTACATAAAGTTAACTTATGCAATGTTTAATAATAAGAAAGACAGTAGTACACGTTAATCTGATTGTAGAAAAAGAAGAAAGCAACCAAAACCAAGACAGTCACTTTCCAAAAACAGCTCCTTCTCTGGCCTGTACAACCACAGGAAGTAACCATGAAGGGGAGACATATTCAGCACCAGACCTGGCTGGACAGCTCCCGGTTTCTTACTGGCTCAACAGCCAGCAGTCAAGTGTGCAAGTGGAGCAGGACAGGGGGTAAAAGCAGATAGTATGGTTTTTGTTTTTTTGCGCTCGGCCAGCGAGAGATATTTCTAAAAGTCAACTCAAATACTCTGCCCGGGGAAACCAAAAAGTGAGAAGATAACTGACTAGGGAGGGGTTACCTGTCCTAAACGTTTTTTCTGGGACATTCTCTGTGGCCTCTGGTGCTTAACATAGATGTTTCCTTTATAATGTACTGTTGCCTGAGCCCGGCTGGAGGTGAGGAAAGGGGAGGGGAGAAAAGCTAAAGGAAAAGTGAAAGCCCATGGGGGAGGGGCAGAAAGGCGACTAAACCTTCACTTGACAGCTATATACAACATCACCGGCCCCCTCCCCTCCCTTGGCTCCCATGTCAGATGTCAATGTCTTTTATATATTTGGTAGCTTGTGCGGCTTCTCCTCCTTACTGAAGGGGGCACGGGGTGTAGGGGGGAAGATGCAGCCTTCATTGACAATGAGAAATTATGTGATTTGTCATGCGCTTGGACTGTGTTAGTAGTAGTATAATAATTACTATAAATATCGATAAAGTATTATCAGCGTTATTTCTTCTTCTGAGACTTTCCTCGACCAATATTTACAAATACCGCACAGTGCCTCGGCGGAGGAGAAACAGTGAAAGGATAGGCAGATAAGGAAACAGGGCAGAGGAGAGAGGAGCCAGAGGAGAACAGAAAAGGAAGAAAGGAGGAACAAAAGCAAGGGTGGCAAAGATGCTGGAAACGAGGAAGGGGTCAGGAGAGGGGCTACACAATCAGGACAGTACCACCGTTTGCAAAAGGCCCTCGCCAGCTGTGTCCAAGCAGGAGGAGGCTGCGTGTGCTCCGTGTGGACTCGGGGCTGGCGGTGGAGGCGGAGGCGCACAGGGACCCTGGCACAGGAGACCAGGGGATGAAGAGGAGGAAGAGATGGTGTTGGAGGGGTTGCAGAAGGCGGAGTCCCGGGGCTGCCTCTCCAGCCGGGTTTCTTTTCCATGGGTTGGGGCTTGAACACCTGCCCGGGGTAGCCCCCCACCACCGTGGTTGCCGCTGCAATGATCTCTCTCGTACTCCTCCTGAGCCCTCTGCATCTTCCGCTTCTTCATCCTACGCTTGTGGATGTGGAAAGTGGAGAGGGACAGCACGATGAGGCAGAAGATGAGAGTGACCAGGACAATCAGCACCAGCGTGGACGAGAAAGACTGGAAGAGCTGCTGTCCCACCTGCGTGATGCAGGTGCCACCACCTGCGCCCGAGCTGCGGACACCTGCGTTGCTGCCTCCGCTGGCGTTGTGGGAAGCAAAGGTCCTGTTGAGGAGACAAGGCGGCAGTGCCAGCCTCAGCTCTTTCGGCGCCCTGGCACTCATCGGCGCTGGGCTGAGAGGGGCCAGGCCCACCAGGCTTCCTCTGTTGGACACACAGTTCCCACCAGCCAAGACGAGGACAAGAGCCCACGCCACCCCAACTCCTCCCAGGCGCTGGAGGGAGAGCGCTCCAGCCAAAGACTGAGAGAGCGACTTCTAGCAAGCAAGCTGGCCAGAGCTAGTGGCCCCAGGGAGATCGTCTCCGGTCTGCCTTGATCTTGTCTCCAAGCGCCCAGTTTCCTTCCCCCGGGCACCGTGCTGCAAAGAGAACAGGATTAGTTAGGGTCCTGGCCACTGCCAAGACGAGTGCGGAGAACAAGAGGATCTGCCACCACTGCCAAGCGGCTCTCAAATGGGCGCTGCCATCTCCACAACCCACCGACCCAACCCTACCGCTCCCAGCGGCGCAGGAGAGCCTCTGCCAGCTGCTCCGCTAGCTCACATGGGGTCTGGCGTTCGCACCGCACCGCGGAGACACTGGTTACTCAGCAGAGAAGGCAGCTGCCCAGCCCCCTGCACAACTTTCTAATTACCACCAACAGCGGCCGCCACGGCTGGCTTTCTTTATCTACTTCCCCCAAAGCCAACTGTCCTCTTCTCTGAATCCTGTGGACCTCTTCTCAGGACTCAATCTGGCCAGCACTCGCTCCAGGCAGGCTCCCTGTGCGCAGGCTTTCTTTCCTGTCCCTCCCCCTCCCTTCACTTCCAGCCTGGACCTTCAGATCCCCAAGGTCCCGCTCTCAGGGGACACATCCCATTGCCTCTGTCCCTGGTCATAGCTGACACACTGGGTCTGGCACATGGAATCGTGCTCGATCTTTCTCCAGCCTTCTTCCCCGCTACCCTCCTCCCTCTTCCTCACCAAAAGCTGCTGAAGCACCCTTCTGGCAGAGACACATCCTCGCAAACGCCCCCTTCCTCCCCATCTCTCCTAGCCTCCCACTTGACAGTATCCTGTATCTTTTTTCTTTCTCCCAGAGCAGGAACTGGAAAGGGAAGGGTTCCCGCCTGCAAAGTTTGGGGAACCGACCTTGTCTCCAGCCTTCCCCGGGCCCTGGCCCCAGGGCCCAGAGGCTGTGGCAGAGGACCAAGCCAGGAGGACCCGCAGCGGGCAGTTCAGCTCCCGGGTCTCTCCCAAAAGGCAGGTGCAAACTGTTGCACTGCGGAGCAGCAAGGCAGAGAGCGCGAGCCTTCGCCGGGGCAGGGGCGGGGGCAGGAGCTCTGGCCAGAGGTGCCTGCGCAGGCCGCGGGAGTGGTCTTAGCCGCCCACACCCTGCCGCTGGGCCCCCTTGACATGGAAGCCTCCAGCCGGACCATTGTCTCTTACCTGGAATGACCAACCGGCTGCAGAGCAGGAGCCCCTGCCTCGGCTGCAGTGGTGGCTGCAGAAGGCGCGGAGCGCAGAGACCAGAGACAGAGCGCGCGCTGCTGCTGCTGCTGCTGCTGCTGCCGCCGCCGCCGCCGCCGCCGCCGCCGCTGCCTTCGCTGCTGTTACAGGGAGCTCAGCTCTTAGCCTATTGCCAGAGAGGCCGGTGACGTCAGGCAGCCACCGCCAGGGCTCCAAGCCACCCCTCAGGCCCCCACCCACCCTCATACCCAACACCTTGTCCTGGCATAACAGCCTGGCCAACACCATTCCTAGTTTCCTGCTGTTCCCCAGCTTCGGGGCTAGGAGGAGCAAACCTACCCCCACCCCCACCCCCACCCCGCCCTGCCAACAACCCACCTTCAGCACTAGCATTCCTTTGCCTAGGAAGATGCAGGCTTCATTTCTTCCATTCCTCTGTGCTCCATCCTTAATCCCTTCCCAGGTACACAGTTTTGCTCCAGGAGAACTGTCTCCCCTGGAGGTTCGCTTTCTTCCTGTTGACTGATCAGAGTCTCTGCTACCCCCAAATCCTATTTTTGCCGCCTCTGGCTCTAAGCATAAACTGCATGTACTAGGGAGATGGCAAGGACATTTGTCAAAGCAACTGTGGCAGAATCAGAAACAGGAACCTAAATATGCATCAAAGACTGCATTGTCTCCAGAGGCACCAAAGCATGCCACTCCATCTGCTTTGTAATCTCTCTTCTCTCACGTGCTCATCTCCAGGCCCAGAACACACTCAATGTATTGAACACCCCTTCTCTTTTGAGGATCTCACCTTATGAATGCACAAAGCACACATGAGCTTATAAGGCAGGAAGGGGAAATTACAAAGAGGAGTGAAGGAACCAATGACTTGTAAAATCTCCCGCACTGAATGCACTGCTGGAAAAGTGCTCCTTCATTGATTCTAATTTTTGTCAAAGTGCTTGATGCATTAGCTTTTTAAGTTAAATGCATACATGTAATAGAATGGCTCTCAGCAGCCTGCAAAAATCTTGTTAGAGACCAGTGAACGACTAGTTTGGGATCCTTGAAGAAACAGGAATAGTGTACTCTATTATAGTAGTCATCTTCAAAATAGAGTATGCTTTTTTTATGTGCATAATTGGAAAAGCTGGCTTGGAACACTAAACATTGTATGGCCTTTAAGGATACTCAGATAACTTACTAAAAGTGTGTTTCTTTCTTCCTTCCCAACTTGTTTACTTCCTGTCTTTGAGTCTAGCAAAGTATGCAATATTTACTCACTGAGTGGGACAGTGAAATGTGTGTTCCTGCCTCTTCCTGCTAAGGCAGGAAGCTAAGGACTAAGGGGAATGCTAGATGCCACTTAGCCACTCATGTTAGCTATAGCTGTGAGGTGGGTCTGATATGTAAAGAAAACAAAAAGAGATTTATCCTTCTGACCCTAGGCTCGCATCCAGCCTACTCCACAGTCTCATTTTCCTCTTTCTGGCATGCCATAAAAGGATGATATATCATGTCTTCCTTCCACCCCAAATCTGTTTTCATTTAATCAAACACAAGTCATCTGGGGCCTGGGAAGCAGCTCAGTGTTAAAGAACTCCTGTGACATGCAAAAGACCCTGGGTTCTATCCACAGCACTACAAAGAGAAGGGAAGCATCTACTCTATCTTCATAACTGTGACAATAAGAAAAGATATTCTATTTAAGCCAATATTACATGCTGCATAATGCACAGTTGCTTCTGACCACAGATTGATGCTGTTTGCCTGCTGAAGTCACACAGTTAATGATGGTCAATGACCTAGACACTTACATAAGCCTTCCTTCCTGGAAGAGGAGACCTGATGCCTGTAAAAGCCACCTTCCACATTTAGTGATTCTGACTTCAGGGGACTTGGAGAATGTTGAGACTTTGCTGGCTTGCTTGCTTCACTATGACAGCTGAGACTTCACTATGGATACCTGACAGGCGGTGGCCCATTTGAGCATACACTCTTTATTCTTGGAAAGTTGAGTCTCATCAACATGTTGTAAAGCAAACCCATTTTTGAATACTCTAAAAAGAAATCTGGCTATTTAGGGAGAATATTTAGCAGGAAAGAAAAAATGAAAAAAGAAAGAAAGAAAGAAAGAAAGAAAGGGAAAGAAAGAGTCTTGTTAAGAAAAATCTTTACACAGAATTAATCCTTCATGATCTGTTTTCTCGATTTGGGTAACTTATTTGTGTCTTCCTAGAGAGAGATGTATCTCTACATCTTGTAACAGGATTATAATATATTAGTAATGAGATTCTTCTTACATGCTATGATTCCAGATTATGTCATGGAATTGCCACCGTTTTTATTCTTTTTGTTACAAATGAGGACTACCAGTTATACTAGGACTTCTCAAGGTGTCTGTGCCATTTCACACAACCTATAGAAAGACAAGGTCTCGACCTAGAAAACTTACATCATGTCACAGTTCAGTGAGATTCTGTAGATTAAAGACACACATTTTCAGATTAAAAGCCCAGTATATTTGGCCCCCTCTTCTCTTCTGGTATGTAAATTGATGCATTTTGTGCTGAAACCAAATATATAGATTTGGGTTGTATGATTCAAACCCAAGGAAAACTGGGGGATCATGACCTCTCTGGGTGCTTGTATGGTTTTACCACACCTAGCTCAAGCCAAGACTTCCATTCAGTAGTTGCCAATCTTTTAGATTAAATACTTCTGAAGAGTGGAAAACCAAAGTGCTTCCTCAGAAGAAATATTCCTCAGCATATTCTCAGAATATTCCCTTGATGGAAAATCCTCTCTGGATTCAATAATATTTCAAGCAGTCAGGAGTAATGTATAATGCTTGCTCCCAAGTTTAATTAAGAATCTATATCTAGCTTAGTGAGAAGAGCCACACAGGCCCTTTCAAACCATCAAAGTCCCAGAAGGAGTAATAATAATTATTATTATATTTCTTATTTTACTTGTAAGACAGTAAGAGCTAGGCTGTGCTAAGCTCTCTATATTCGCATTTATCCTTACCACAACCTTACAAAGCTATTTTTAGCACAGTAAAATTTGTTTATTTTTTTCATTTACTCACTTTTATTCAACAAAAGTGTCTAGGTGCTAGGGTTACAACTCACAGCGCTTGTATAGCATGCTCAAAATCTTAGATTCGATGGCCAGCACTGTATAAAACAGTGTGGTAGTGTGTACCTATAATCCTGGTGCGCAGGTGGTGGAGGCAGGAGGATCAGAAATTCAAGGTCACCCCCAGGCACATAAGGAGTATGAGACCAGCTACTGAAGACCCTGTCTTAAAAATAAAGAAAATAAAATATTTGAGTATATACTACATATAAGGGCACTTAAGTTCAGAATTGGTTTTTTAACTATTTATTTTTATTTTATGTATCTGAGTGTTTTGTCTGCATGTTTGACTGTGCACCACCTGAGTCTCTGGTGGTGCAAGGAGATCAGAAGAGAGGCCATCAGATTCCCTGGGACTGGAGTTACTCAGATGATTATGAGCTGCCATGTAGGCTGTAGGCACTGGAAATTGAACCCAGGTCCTCTGAAAGAGAAGCCAGTGCTCTCCAGGTCCCCTCAGAATAGTTTGTAGCAGACCTCCTCCTTCTGTGTGTGTCTTCTTTGCTCTCTTTATCTCCCCCCCCATATGTGTATCTTTATTTCTACTTTTCCATTACCCACGTTTTAGTCCTCACTGGGCTAAATAAAAAACACTAGAGAAGACAGGAGGCATATTTAAGAGCTAGGGGGGGGCATGGGAAGTCCTTGCTGTTTGGATCCTCACCTTTCTCCAGCAGTCCATAGACCTCCACAGCCTCCTTTGGACTGGACAATCTAGTCTGGAAGCCATTGTACTGCACCAGGTCACTTAGGTCGTTATGGACCATCACTCCACACCCATGAAAGAGCTTCCCAGATGTTCAATGAAGTTACCAAAGAATATGAAGATGATTCTAACATTTAGTCTATTCTTATCTCTTCTGCTCCTCCTCCTGAATACTTACAGAGAAATGTCTATATGGATTATGTTACTGTTGAATCAACTATTCACCCAGCCAGATATAAATTAACCAGTTGCTAAACAAGACACAGAGTGAAATTCTTGACTTTGTCTAGTCATCTTGGTCTTTCTCAGTGTAATCTTCTTGTCTGTAAACAGAAAATAGGAAAGATGATACTATTACCTTCTTTATAGGATTGTTTTAAGTACCAAACACAGAGCTAGAATTTTTTTAAAAAAATAGCTTTTTATATTATAAAAAATCACAATCATTGACATTTTATTCTAGGCTATAGAAATGTTTTAGACAACAAAATTCAGAAGAGATTCATTTTGAGTTTTAGTATCCTTTGTGTAAAGATGACTAGGAAGGTCAAAGGACTGAAATATAGAGACTGCACAGCCATGGACCTGGGATGTGAACCATAGAGATGTGATGTGGGAGATGTTGTCAGAGAACTTGATTTTTAGTTATGTATAAAATAATTGTTTTGTGCATAGCTGGGTGAGGGACTGCTTCGGCCTTGGCATTTTGTATTGTCTGCGGGTGTTGGATTTATGTGGGGAATGTTTGATGCTAATGATCTGTACATGCTATCAGTAGACAACCTGAGCTCAGACATTGGCAGTTCCACTGTTGAGTATGGCACCTGCCATAATGGTGGTTCCCTCTGCTGAGGTCTGGAAGAGTTTGCACCTATGTTTATGCTTCCTTGTCATCCTTGATGAGCCATTATAGCAGCATACTACAACAAATGGCTTATGTGAGGCACAACATTACACCAGCTACATCCAATGTGGAAACAAGGAAGAGAAAGAAAGAAATTCTAGACCTCCCAGAGTCTGTTTTGTTTTGTTTTGTTTTCTGCAAACCTGTCCAGATGCTGGTGAAGTGAGGCGGTCCTGACAAGACACATCTGCTATGGTGATAAGAACTCCACCCATGAGGGTACTCTTCCTGCAGACAAGGTTACCTATTATTTTTCCTGCAAACCAGACTCTATCTTAAAATCCTGAAAGTGTTTCCTCAGGGACAGGACACAGAGGCTGTCTTCAGAAACTGGTGAGGTTGTATCTCAGGTGATGCTGATTTTGAAGGCATCAAGGGGTCTTTGGAGAACTCCTGAGACTTGGCACTATGAGAAGCCAGGAGAGGTCATTAGTAAAAGTGCACCCTCAGTAGCAGTTGAAAATCATGATTGAAGGGGTCATCTAAAGAAGTTGAGGCTTAGCACTATGAAAAGATCCCAGAAGAAGCTATTGGTGAAAGTGAAGCCCAGTTGCATCAAGGGACCTCAGCATTTTGGAGATGCCAGTACCATGGGATGACCACCAAGAACAGCAGCAGCAGTTGAGGGAAGCCAGGTAGAGCCTGGAGGACAAGCTGTGTGTGCTGCAGTGGAGGAAATACATGCTTAAGAATGTATTTTAAAATATTCAGGAGGATACAGTGTGTATATAGTTTTAAGGAAATTATTTTCCAAGTCCAGTACCCCTGTGTGAACATTTCTCCCCAAATATATCTACTTGGGGTTAAAACATTCTTTTGTTGCATGTCTCTCACCTTCTCCTAGTTTACAAAAGGTGATCATGTATTATCAACCATCAATCTTACTCTTATGCATTACTCAGGGTAGAAAATACTTTGAGGGAACTAAACAGAAAAACCTGGAGGAGATACAAATAGTGAAGGAATGACAAGGGCACAAAACAGAAACAGAAGGGAAAAAAACGAACAACAAAAAACCTGAACAAGCATTGATGGAATTGTACTTTATATCATGTAGGGGACAAACTCATTGTACGGCTGTATGTCTTATCTGTCTATATATTGATCCATTTTGAAATTTAATGGTGGTATGTTTGTCACAGAGATGAAAGTATTATGGTTCATTTAAATTGAAAAATGAACCCCCCACTTTTTTTTGAAAAAGCAGCCCTGGCTAGACTGTTTCTATTGATAATTTGAAATGGATTTTCTTGACAGGTAGTATAGAAGACAGAGTCTGCAGAATTAATGAGTTTCACCTATTGTTCCAAGGGTTTGGTAATACAGGCACCATATAGGGAATGGAATGTGCTAGAAACCACATCCTTTGCAACTACTACATTTATGAATAAATGTTTTACATGGAAACTTAAAATGTGCAAAGGGTTCTACTATTTTCCAAATTTTTTCCAGAGAGCATACAGGCAAAACTAGCTTTGTGAATTACTATTTCAAAGTATCTGCCTCTTGGTTAAACCATCTGGAAGGACTCAGTCATAAACTAAATCCCTCAAGAATATCAAAGAAATGTCTTACTGGGGTGGGAATTTGGACCAGGTGATTTCTATAACAGAAATACACAAAGAACAGGATTTCAGGTCAAAGTCAAGTAACTCAAAATATATTTCCTTCCCATCTCACATGAGTATTTGTATATGTATGTATGTGTAGAAGGGTACAGGTGTGTGTGGGTGTGTATGTGTGTGTGTGTGTGTGTGTGTGCATTCTTATATGTATGGCTATACATAGAGCAGGGAGGAAGGAGGAGATATATAGGCCAGAGGTCAACCCTAGCTGTTGTTTTCAGGAGCTGTCAAGGTGTCTCACTGAGACCAGGAGCTGGCCAATCAGGATAGACTGTTTGGCCACTGAGCCCCAGAAACACACTAAGTCTCTGCCCAACCAGTGCTGGGATTACAAGTACACATCACCATACTCAGATTTGTGTGTGGGTACTGGAAATCGAACTGAGGTCCTCGAGCTTGTGAGTCAAGCAGTATAATGACTAAGCTATCTTTCCAGCCCCCTATTTCACCTCTTTATACTTCAAATTTTCTCTGATAAAGTCTCAGAGACAATCAAGTCTGACTATAAAACCATTGAGATTTTTTTCATGTTACATTATCCTCAAAAATTTTTACACTCAACAAATACTTACTGTGTGGCTACTGTGTGCCACAAATTACGCTACAAGAGACCATAGGGATGTCTGGTATTTGCATTCCAGTCACACACATTCTCCAATCAGATTATCTGTCCAAACACAAAGAATTTCCACATTCCCTAAATTTCCAATTGAATTTCCAGTAAAGCATCACTTACTTCAAAGAATAGAACATACACAAAACTAACAGAGGAAGGTGGGTAAAGACAGATGGACTAACACATGTCAAATAATTGATAAAAATCTTTGTGTCCAATAGTTCTTAGATTATGAGAGATCTGGATCGTAATCAGAAACAACGAAGCATATGTTTCTTTCAAGTGATGTAGGCTGTGGATCTACTTTTCATGAGACAGCAACTGGAAATACATGCACTGTACACAGAAAGATACGCCTAGACCAAGTGTTATTGACATTTAGAGCCAGATAAAATTTTTTGGGTTGTAGAAAGCTGTCTTGCGCACTGTAGGGTATGATAATATGCAGACTTCTAAAGATGGTTCCGCAAGGTTAAATTCAATGGCTACTCAGAAAGAAAAAAGAAGTCTAGGTACTGCTGTGACTTTTGTAGGTGTAATTAAAGGCCTAAATTTTTAACTGTAAGATTCAGAAATGATTCAGACAGGATAAATCTAATCATACAAGCTCATGCAAAGAAGGGATTTGTCTCTTGCTATCAACATAAGAGGAAGCCAGCAATTCAAAGCCTGTGGATATTCAACATGTTGCTGTTGATTTAGAAGATGTGGAGAACCAGGAGCAAGCTCATGTGGGTATTGCTTCAGTGGGGGCAAACCCTGTGGCTGACAGCCATCAAGAAGTAGAGACTTATCACAACATCAAGGAACTGAATTCTGCCAACAACCTGGAAAACATATAAGTAGATTCTTCCCTAGAGTCTCCAGGTAAGAGCCCAGCCTGGATGGCATCTGGATTCTGTGTCCTAAGACACAAAGAGGAGAGATTAATGTAGATTCACTTCCATGATTCTGTCAGACTTCTAACTGAGAGAATCATGAAATAATAAGTAGGTGTTGGTTTGCTGTTAAGTCAGATAACTGCTTATACAGCAGACATTTATTCCACTGATCTACCCCTCTCCCTGCTGTGACAGCTTAAGACATGCCTAGCCATTGCCAAATGTTAGTAGAAGAAGCCACAAAATCATCCCAGGTTTAGAACCACTCATCTAGACATGCATCATGCTCCTATAGAGTCAGAAACAGTGTCCAATGCAAGAAATTGACATCTCAAGCTCTACCTATACCTCATTATGATTTCATTGGCTATTTTCAATAAGTTGAGTTTAACTCTCATGTGGAAATAGAAAGAGACATCCACTAAGAAATTCATACAGAACAAAAAGAAAAATGTTAAGCCTGGGAATCAATCGAGAGGGTTTGGAGGAGAACAAATAATTCTAACACCAATTATTTCCAGCCATTATAAGTGAAAGTTTACACTAAGAAAGGGGAGGTGAACTGTCTGGGTTTGAATGTAGTTTTGGACCTTGCACCGCTCCCCACCTCCTTTTAATGTGGTGCTGGTGATTGAAGTCAGTGCCTTGTGCATACTAGGCAATCTATTTAACACTAGGCTATATTCTTAGACCATGGATTTTATTTTCTGTAATATAACAGTGTGTAGCAAGAGAGGAACATTTGGTTTAGGCCACAGATGTTGTGGCTGCTGTACAATGAAATACTGGCAGAGCACAATGGCACTAAGTGGCTTATTCATGTTGTAGGCAGTCAGCACAATTCCTTCTGCCGAGTTCTTCTGTATAAAGTAAATGTCACTGCATTCATTTTGAGAACCGAGGAGTAAGGCCCAATGCCCTCCTTTTCTTCAGCATCACCAGTGAGAGCTTGGTACCACTGCACCTCTGGCCAATAATGTAGAAATATTTTCCCAGCTGTTGGATGAAAAGTTGACAGGAATGCTGACTTTGGGAGTAAATTTTATTTCAAAGACAGGTCTCCATTTTTAAACGATAAATATAATATCTAACAATTTAAAACATACCTCCCAATTGGGGTTATTTTTGACAGAAAGCTTGGAACATGGAAAGACATAATTTGTGGTTATTTCTCTATTTCTCTAACCTGTCACCCATCCCTAAAATACTAAGTAGACTCCAGAATCTCCGGATTGAATGCAGAAAAGATGGAAAATGGTAAGAGGGTCAGAAAACTTGACTAACACTGGCTTTGTCTCGTGAGGGCTTTCTACTTCTGTACCTGAAGATACTTAGCTTGATTCTGGGTGGACAGCTTCCTTGTTGGCTCATTTACATTCATACATTTGCTCAGCTGTCATGAGCAGTGACTACTCCTTCACTGTGTGGTAATCTGCTATTTTATTGCACTTCTTGCTATTTTGTCCTTTGAGAAAACTTTAGGAAAGAACATCGAACAGCCTTCTAAGCAATGGCCCACCTGAGAGGAAACAGAGCAGGGTATGCACAAAACACTTTCTCATTTCCTGCAGGTCTTCGCTTTCCAAGCTTTGAGGAATTCCCCACGGCAGACCAGACTTAATCTCCACAGTCCTCCTTAGTACATTAAGAGGAGGCCATGGAAGAATATCCCCAGACCAAAGATTCGCTCTTCTCTGTCTTCGAGTCTTCACTGTTGGGCCAGCACTCTAGAAGCCTGCTTTTGGGTATATTCTCCGAGATTCTGTCAGAACATATTAGTCAAGCTTTATAACCCTTTTGTTAATGGTCTCTTTTTTTCCTGAAACAGGGAGGGGAGACGTTTTCTAAAGAATCCAAGTTGAGTTTTGACCCTAGTTATTGTGTTAGAATCTATGAGGGAGCTGTGGGTAAATCTTAAAAACAAGTAGCGTCCTATAAGATGAATGCCTGAGGGAGGCTGCCTCGTATTTCTACTGGACTTTGGCCATGATATTGTTTCAGAGATATCTGAGTTTGGTGGGCACCACTGGTATTTCCAAGTTCTTCCATCCAGGAACAATAAATTGGATGAGCACATGTGGATAGGGGTAGAAGCAGGGACTAGTGATGAAGAAAGCATGCACTTCTAGGCTGGAAACATGTTTCAGTTGGTAGAATGCTTGCTAGACAATTCTGAGCAGTTGAGTAGGATCCATAGCACCCATGTAAAAAAGCCAGACGTGATGGTACTGGCTAGTAGTTTTACCATCTGGGAAGTGGAGATTGGTGGATCCCTAGGGTTCACTGGCTGGTCCTTATAGCCTACTTGGCAAGCTCCAGGCCAATGAAAGCTCTATCTCTAAAAAGAAGATAGCCCATCAATATCAACTGCTTCTCAGGAACAATGTTAGGAACCTGGATTCTACAAGCTCTCCAAATAGTTGTGCATACACACACACACACACACACACACACACACACACTTAAAAAAAGAAAAAGAAAAAATCATACACCTCCAAAGGTGAGGAATGCACAAAAGCAAGGAAGGAAAAGGTTGAGAGTTCAATGTCTCATTCACACAGCCAGTGTATCGGGACCTTTACAAATCCTTTATACAGGTCACACTGTATGTGGGGAGGAGTTGGGGGATACACACTCTGTTATAGGCCAGTGTCCATGAACAGACTTTTCTCCAGCTAGCTGGTTTCTGTCATGTGATAATTTTGTCTTCACTTTTATTCTCCACTCCTGCCACACTGTAACAGTGAACAGTGAACCATTTCCAACCATTATGAGAACTGCAAGTTCAATGTTCACATTTGCCTCAAATTCTCCTATCTCGGGTCTTAAGGGTCACATTCTTTCTCTACCAAAATATGTAATATTTTATTTCTAAGTTTGAAAATATTCCACGGTTGAGCGTTAAGTCTTCAAGTTTGTCCTCTCTCACATTCAGCCTCATACTTGACTTTCAGCTGATTTTGCCCTCTGCTCTAGGAACGTGTTCTCGGTGGGTATCATTAGAGCTCTTCTGGGAGTCACACTAAGCCCTTAGTTGGTGGTTAGCTGAGAACAAACTTAAGTCTAATGATGATATTTATCAAGGATCAATCCTATAATCTACATAATTGCCATTGTTATCACATGTAAGAATTGCCAGTAATATTTGCAAAACCCTCTACTTCATTCCAGTTCATCCAAACGGGAGCATTCATACTTGAGATATTCAGTGTGCCAGGCAGTACTATCACCTCCCTTGTTACCACTGCAGTAGGGTCTTTTTGTCATCTGATTGACAAGACTCAGAATCAATATTCTTAGGCTTTTTTCTAGTGCCTCTGTCTTAGTTTTGGATCCCTAGATCAAGAAGCAAGACTTTGAATGGGCGTAATGTTTTTAGAAGCCATTCCTCAAGTGGGAAAGTGGTATAGGAAGGGGTGAAAAAGTCATGGAAAGAAATATTACTAAGCCAGCTGCCAGCTATAAATGGTACCAAGCACACACCTCAGGATCACCCTAGTTCACAATCAAGGGAGTTGTGTCATTTACAACGCACCTCAGTTTCATATCCCTTTGATTTAAGTTTATGAATGGCTGATCCAATTCCTTAGCATTTCTAGCTTCTTCTCCCCTCAAGCACAAGGGTCTCTTTCAGTTCTAAAAAAATCCATAGGAACAGAATTACTTGTAACTATAAATCAGCAATGAAATGAAAGGGTCTGAGGGTGAAGCAATTACATCTGCCGTAACCACTTCCAAATGCGGCCCACATACAATACAAGAAAGACACTCCTGTATCTTTGCCTTGAATGACCTTAGAGAATGCAGACCAATTTGATTGTACGAGCCTCCCCTGATGTTGCCACCAAAGCAATCTGTCATTTATCCTCTAGATTTCTGGCATGAGATTCATACAGAAGCCAACTCCCCACCAATAGCCGAAGCAGTGATTACATCAAGCTCTCTAAATCCACTCCCATTAGGCCATAAACAAAGCAGTGGGTGAAATGAGGCACAACCAAATCTTAGAACATCTCTCTGAAGTCTTTGTATCTCTTGTCATTATGGCCTCCTTTTCTATCTCAGGTATAGTTGAGGTACCAAGATAATGAAGGTAGCTGTCGAACATTTCTGTTATAATTTATCATGAGGAAATATGGGAATTAGCCTTATGCATTTCTTGGCTTCTGGTGTTTTTCCATTCCATTCTTCAGTAGGAATTGAAGGCAAGGAAAATTCTAGTTAATATCCTCTTATATGAGCAACTAAAACCACCTCAATAAACACTTCTCTAGGGGCAGCATCTTCAGAACTAAGAGAATATGTGAAGATTTTCTACAAAGTATAGTAATGAAGGAGGCAATCACTGGAAGCATAGACAGTTACAGGGCAAGGAGAACTAGATCTACAGATGCTCCCATTAGCATTTACAACAGCTCTACAATCTAAGTTTTGCTATTCCTTATGTAAAGGAAATGGGCTTGGGGTTTCCCCAGTTCATACATTGGTAATAATTGGATGAGTCTAGATAAATCTTTCTCTGCTTACCTCCAAAGCCCATGATTGTTCAGTTAGACCAGGAATAGGAATCCCAAAGTTCAAATGTTACTAGGCATTGGAAAGATAGATTAAATGTGTGATGTACATTGAAAACAGCTAACTATGGTAAGCGCATCCTAGTGCTAATCTGAAAAAAAAGACAAAACCATGGCCTTGAGCTGAGTCAGGCCAATCATCTTCTATTGTGCCAATTTAGACCATTGTGGTGGGGGGAGGGGGTGAAGCCAGAAAATTTGTGCGTAGACTCTAGCTCAGTCACTGTTAATTCTGAAAACTTGGATTAATCATGTAATCTCTTTGAGCCTTTATTTCTAATTTGAAGCTATTTCTAATTATAAGGAGACAGTGTCTGTGTTGGTCAAACAGTCAGCCTTGGCCTGGTTTTGAAGGTAAAGGGTAAGAAGACGCCACATGAGAAAGAAAATTCCACAGCGTGCTCAGACCTGATGGGGGAATAAAAGAGGACGCTTGGGTTATTTTTCTGTAACGTTAGTTGATGTCAATTATTGGAAAGAATTTCTCACAAGTAGGTTTATGATCATAATTCAAAGAGAAAATAAACCAAAATCAAAAAAGATATATATCCTGATTAACATTTTAAATCATTTTGGGAGGATCATAGAATACACTGAGTCATAACTGTGTCAATTTGTAAAGATCTTCATAGTATAATATTTTTATCCTTCAGAATTTGATCAGATAACCCAAAGAGGCAGAATTTGCTCTTTTTTTTCCAATAAGAGAAAAAAGCAAACCTGGGTTCTAGGGTATCATCCTTCACACGAACACATCTTACTCTCAGTTTTTCACTTTTCAACAAGAGCATTGAAACGTAATATGCTGCTAATTAATTATTTAAATCAGGTATTATGTCAACTGGGCTGATATTTTTTTTCTCATAGGATTAACACAATTATCTGCACATTTGTCATTCTTTATTAACAACAGAAAGTTGCCATTAAATTCACCACTACTCTCTAGAAATTAACTCATGAGAAGCAAAGCCAATCAATGAGGACTTACGAGTCCTAATGTCCTTCACAGCCTCCCAGCATGGCACCACTTTGGCAATGGCATGTTTGGCTTCAGCATCCAGAGAGAGAAAGAGAGAGAAAAGAGAAAAGGGGGAAATTTTGAGGAGGAGAGAGGGAGTAGACATGGGGAGAAAGAAGAGGATGGAAGCTGTGGCTCTGTTATGGTTTTGAAAAGTACCACACCGAAAGACCCCAGCGTTTGGGGCTTGGTCCAGCCAATGGCTCTATGAAAGGCAGTTGGATCATGAGGGCACTGACTACATCGGCGCATTGGTGGATTCATAGCCAGTGGTTTGTTAGGTGATGGGCCTAACACAGGAAATGATCACTGAAGACATCTCACTGAAGGTTATGTTGTGGCCTGAGAGTCAAGCTACACTTACTATTGTGGGGAAGGTTTGGCAAAGAGGTTAATGAATTCACCCTTAGACCAAAGTAGAGCAATTGACTATTTGGGGGTACATTTAGAAGAATTTCTGTGTATGCAGCTTCCTGGAATGTAATTTCTGCTATGAAAAGGACAGTCCAATCGGCCAGTATACAATTCTGGGATGCTAGTGTGAGCCACTGGGTACAATCTCTGAGCAGTTACGCAATCAATCTCTGCCATGTAAGTAGGGCCATGCAAATAAGGGCAGCCCTGGTTGCTCAAAAATCAGTCTCTCCATAGGGCCACTGGAGCCACTGAGTAACTGCCAAGGCCCATGGGAATCTGATCAGATTTACCCTGCTTGGCCACGACATCTCTCAGGCACTGCTGACATCAATGTGCAAATGCCTGCCACAGCTTCATCGAAGAGTTTCAGCATTAAGTGCCAAGTCTGCACACCTTGTCATTCAGGGTCTCTACACCCCTTTTGATTTAACCCAACACACCTTGGCATGCATGCAGTATGATCTTCCAAGACAGTAGAATGCTGCAGACAAATCAAAGACTTGGGATCTGACATGTCTGAGTCTATAACCTGTCTCTGCTCCCAAGTGTGCAGCTATGTAGTATGTTTCTGATGATCAACCTCCATTTGTCTATCTGTGAAACAAAGCCATGGAAAATCTGAGAGCTAGGTTCAAAGAGGATGCAAGGATCGAGTTTAAAAAGCTCCCAGGAGGTAAGCATGTGTTTATTCTTCACTTGTATCTCTTTTCCTGTGTCTCCTTAGACTGTATTGTGCCCTTCAAGAAGCCAGATGCTCTCTCCAATAGGGTGTGACACTTTAAAAATAGAATACATCTTCAATGGCAGCTATGTGATCTATATAAAATAAGGTGCCTTCTGCCAAGTAAATAGAGGTTTGCCTGTGCTCGTTCTATTCCAATTTGATCTGTCTAAGAACCTGGAGGTCCCTGCGAGGTAAGTATGTTTCCACTCTGCCCTTAGTACAGTGTTCCCATTGAATTTGTCTCAGTTCCTCCCTTCAATGTCATGCTGATGTCTCTCTAATAAGTTCAGAGCACTTTTTGGAGGACAGAGATTAATGCGATCGAATGACCACTAAATTCTTGTTGACCTTAGATGTTCTGGGTAACTTACTGTCCGATCTACCGAGGAACCAGCGCAGATGCCCGCATTACCCATTCTCAGGGAATCAAGTTCATCAGAACACACTGCCAGTGGGAACACGATGGGGTGTGAGGTGACATGGACGTTGCCTCAGAGACTGGCAGGGACACAGGGATCACCTCCAGTGTCAGTGCCACTCACCTAAGCAGAGCCCTGCCCTCATATACCCTGGGAATGTGCTTTTCTGACATGTTGATCATTTGTTTTCCTTTTCACTGAGATGTAGAAAAACAAAAACATGTGCTCTAGGTTTTCCTCTAGGATATATAGACATATATAGACAATGCCCAATAGGTCACAGATGAACATGTCGGTCCAGGTCAGACTTCCAAGTCCTCTGACTCTACATGGGTAAATCAGCTATTTGGGAACTCAAGTGCTGTCTTGATAACCAAATGTCTTATTTTTTCTTCTCTTATTTTAAGGCAAATATGTATGCACTGTCAAACACTGAGAAAACGCACCCAAGAGCAACTGCGCAGTGCCTACTGGTAACACTTTGAGAAGTTATTCTAGGCATAAAGAAAAAGATATATACTTCAAAAAATAAACTCATGATCTCTAAAGTCCAGTGGGATCTACAGTTTGATCTTCTAACTGTATATCATGATCATCTTTCTATGTTAATATTTTCCTTCCACATACATTTGAATGACTGCAAAGAGGTCAAGGTATTATAAACTCTATTCTGAAACTAAGAAACACTCTTAAACAGGGAGGAGGCAGTTTATAGCTAAATCTGCACTTTCCTCCAAGTTATTTCCATTGGATTAATTCTTGAGAGTGAAACTGAAGGTCCAAGGTCATTTATTTTAAAACTTAAGTACTGCCAAACTGTCCTCCAAAGATTGAAACCAAACTATACTGTTGTTTATGAGTTTGTTCCCGGAAAGATTGCAAAACCATTGACAACTAAGGCTGTGTCTTAGCAGTCTCTGTATTCAACACCTGTTTTTGTATATTAAGTCACTAAACAGATGAATGACCTGAGAAGTGTTTCATTGTTCAAGTGAATACAAAGTTTAAGTCAAGTTAGTAATGTCTTCCCGAGGTTTAGTGTTGTCTGGCAAAATGAGATTTTTGGGGGGTTAACGTCTTCTCTGACATTTTATGAATTCACAGCTCTTGTGTGAAAAACAATAATCAAAGTATTCTAGGAGTATTGCATTTATATACTTTACAATGTATAATCACACTGATGAAAGACACAGGCCTATCACGTATCATTAGAACAGTGTGGGAATATACGAAGGTATGTCCAGAATTCTGGGAGAATTAGGTTAGGTGATATGATGAGAAGCTCCTGAACAACTGTGCTCAGCTAACTAGAAATCTGCTTTCTGTCTGGAAAGAAGCTCCTTTATATTCATGACATTTTCCTCTTATTGGTATCAGAAAATAGCAGGAATAATTATCTTGAAATTCAGTTTCCTTGGTTATTTTGCCCTGAGCAACCAAAAAGCATATCCCATGATGCTCTAGGAACAGTTTGATCACTTCCAAGTTAGCCAATATAGAAATGCGTCTGCTGATTCCTCTTTACCCAAACCTCTGGCCCATTTGTGACAGACAAATGGCGGTACCAGCTTCCAGGCCACCAAGCAGCAATCGTGCCCACGTCTGAACGCTTCCTTCTGCCTGCTCCTCATGTGGGCAACGATGGGTTTGGCTGACATTCACAGACTGGCTTATTTCTGATTATCAATCAGTTTATTACTTTGTTAGTTGTTTATTTGAAAATCTGAAATGTGATGTAACAGCTCCTAGACTAAGGATAGATGCAAGATTGTATCCATGACAGAGGCAGGCATACTCATGATGTACTAGACACAATGAAGGATAAAGTACAGATCTCTGAGATGGTCCTGAACATGATTCTTGAGGTGTTCCTAAAGAATGAATCTGATTTGCTGGACAAATAGGTAGTGTGGGGGAAGAGTGTGGCGGGAAAGGGAGATTTTAGCAGATATCCAGCACATGTGTGTGGCACAGAGTAGGGGCTTATCTCTGATTAATAGTTTTCCTACTGGTTTCCCCTCTTTAACCTCTGCCTACCCTATCCCTGTCCCTATCCCACATAGGGCCAACCAGCAGAAAAGTCCCCATCCTATGCAATGGTTCCTGCTCTCCAGGTATGGTCAGCTCTGTGTCACTGCTTCATCCTGCAAGGACTTCATGCAATGGGTGGACCCTCACTGATCCGCCTCTTTGGTTTACTTCTCCAGCTAATATTCTTTCTAATGCTGGCCATGAAGGAAGGTAATCTTACTTTATATTATCTCCTAAATTCTGATTTATGTCCCTAGAAATTACATCAAAAATTATTTTTCTCACAGTTCATCAATCAGCTAGTGATTCCTGTATTTAGCCTGATATGCAGAATGGAGGATTTTACCCTCTAGACTCATGTCAAATTATCAATATTTTACTTCAGGACTCTGACTTCTTAATGCTTGTCTCAATTCTTCTCTATCTGGCTAAGGTATCAATTCATCTTTTATGTATTTTTATATACATATGTGTCACCATCTGCAAATGCACAGCAAAATATATAGCACTGTTGTCTGTAGGTTTAGTCTGTAAAAATTTTAATGAGTTTTGCAAAAAATAATTGTCTTGCTTTGTTTGAGGTATTTTCAATATGTCAAGATTGCTATATATAAATCTGTTGTTTCTTTTGGCTTAATGGTATTGCTCTATAGAAATGCCACAGGTTTACTTTCTGCACAAAATAATAATACACATTTTGATTGCCTTAGATCAGTTACCAAAAAGTGCCCTTAGTAAACATAATACGTATCCCTGTAATTCTTCCAAGAATGTTTTGTCAGGTATGATTCTTAGACGTGGTTACATATTAGAATATCCTGGGAATTAATCCTTCTCAAATACTAATGCCTGGAGACTTCTCCCTGCTTTCCTGAAATATCAGTCAATAAGGATAGAGTTTCTAGAACAGTACTTTTGTTGACATATAAGATGATTCTTGATTGTAAAATTACATCTAGGATCACCATTTTAGGGCCTGACTATTCAACGTTAACTTCACTTAACTGAGAGAATAGCTGTCAGTTGGAAACTATTGGAAACTTCACAGGAATCTACAGAATGTCTTACTATTTAATCAAAAATGTGTCATTGGAACATGGATGGAGATAGAGGAATCTGTGGATCACTCTGGGCAGTATAGACACCTTAGAGATGTCATTCGTCCAGTCTATGAGCACCGTATTTGTGTCTGGTTGGGTTTATTTCAATGATGCTTGTGATTTTCAGAACGCAATTCTACCACTTCCTTGGTTACGTTTATTCCTATGTATTTCATTATTTTTGATGGTATTAGAAGTGACACCATTTTCCTTGATTCATCTTTTGCATGGTTTGCTATTGTTGTTGTATGGAAATGCAGTTATAATGTACGTTGACTTTTATATTGTGCAACTTTACTGAATTTATTAGTTCTGGTAGTTTTTTGATAGGATACTTAAAGTTTACTACATATCACCTCATTGGTAGTTAATTAGACTTCTGAGTCAGATTACTTGGGTTGGATTTTTTTCTTTTAGTGCGTATTGGTTTTGAGGCAAAGTCTCACATATCCCAAGCTCACCCCTCACTCACTGTGTCGTGAAGGATGATCTAAACTTCTGATCCACATACATCCACCTCATGACTCCAGGGGTGTGCCACCCTGCCTGATTTATGTAGTGCCAGAGCTCAGTACAAACTAACCAAGCACTCTAGTAAGTCAGATCCATGAATGCTTTTAGAGTTCTTTCTTTGCCTAATTACTGTGGCCAGGACTTCCAGTCCTGGGTTGAATAGAAGGAGCAAAAGTGAATATCCTTGCCTTGTTCCTGATCCAAAAAAGAAAGTTTTCAGGTTTTATTATATTGCGATAAGTTATTTCTTTCCATTAAGAAAATCATCTAAATTTCATCTTTCATTCTATTAATGCACTTTATCACCGTAACTAATTGCTTGTGTGAGGCATCTTTGTATCCTTGGATAAACCCCACTTCATTATGGTATATGCGTGATATTGAACTTGTTTCCTTAGTGTTTCCTTGAGGCTATGTGATCATATTCTTCAGGTTATTGGCCTACAATTTCTCTGGCTTTAGTATCAGGGTAACACTTGCTCATACAGTAAGTCTAGAAAAGTTTGAGAGGAGCTAATATCAATTCCCCTTTAAATATTTTATAGAAGTTACAAAGGAGGTCATCAAATTTTTGACTTTTTTTTTTTGATAGAATACTCTCTATTAGTAATTAAGCCATCTCAGTTGCTATTGGCCTGTTCAGATTCCCTGTTTCATCATGATCCAGTCTTCATAGGTTGCATGTACATAGGAATGTGGCATCTTCTGTGTCATCCTAAGTGTTGATGTATACTTTTTCACAGTAATCTCTTAACATCTTTTGTATGTCCATTGTATCAATCATATTGCCTTCTGTTTTGATTTCTTATTTTAGCTGAGTTTTCTAAGTTTCTTCTTAGGTTAGCTAAAAGTTGCTGATTTTGTTTATTACTCTAAATCTCAACTCTTTGTGTAAATAGTCCTTTCTATAGTTCTGTTCATAGATGTCTGCTCACATTTCTCCATTATTCTGACTTGATTTCCCACTTTCTCTAGTTCCTTCAGATAAAACCTCAGATTGCTTCTCTTTTTTTCTTTATTTAGGCATTTTTTTAGCACCAGAAGATCACCTCTAAGGCTTTCTCTAGCTACATTCCCTAGGGTTGGGAAAATTCTGCTTCCATTTTCATTTACCTCAAGACATTTTAAATTTTGAATTGGTTTCTTCTTTGACTCTTTGGCTGCTCAAAAGAGGTGTCTAATACCCACTATTTGTGATTTTTCCAGTTTCCCTGTTGTCGATGTCTAATTTTGTGCCATTGTGGTCAGAAAAGATGTTTGATATAATTTTAAAATTCTAGCCAGGTGATGGCAGCACAAGCCTTTAATCCCAGGACTTGCAAGGCAGAGGCAGGCAGATCTCTGTGAATTTGAGGCCAGCCTGGTCTACAGAGTCAGTTTGAGGGCAGCCAGAGTTACAACAAAGAAATCCTGTCATGAAAAAAAAAATAAACCAACCAAACAAACAAAAATCTAAAACTTGCTATGACTTGTTTTGAGACCTAATAGATGACCTTTCCTAAAAACATTCCTAGACTTAAGCAGAGTATGTTCTGCTGACCTGTGGAAAATTCCCAGTACTTGGCTTAAGTCTCTTTGGTCTAAAGTTTACTTTACATCCCATGTTCCTTAATGATTTTCTGTCTCATCCCTCCAATGTTGAAAATAGGGTATTAGGGATTCCTATTTCTGTTATTATCTATTTCTTCCTTAATTCCTGTCAACATTTACTGTATCCATAAGTTGCTCTGATGTTGAGTACTATATATTTATACACATATATAGCTGTTTTGTATTTCTAATACAATTATCCTTTTATGAGTATATGATGCTCTTCTTTGCCTCTGGTGGCAGTTCTTGACTTAAGTCTATTTTGGTTGTGGAATACAGGCTCTCTCCCTGCTGTGTTTTGATCACAATTTGCAAAACCTTTCTTCCTTACCCCTTTATTTCCAGCCCCTGTCCTTAAATATAAAGTGAGTTTCTTATAGACAGCACATAGTTGGGTCTTGATCTTTTATGTATTCAGCAATTGATTTCCTTTGATTGGGGAGTTTAACACATTTATGCTCAAAGTCATATTGTCAGAGGGTGACACGCTGTTGTTACTTTATGGTTTTCTCTCTGTCTCACAGTTGTCTTGTTCCATTTTTCTTTGCTCCTGCTGTTTTCGGGCATAAGTCATTTGATTATTGTGATGAGATGTTTTGATTCCTTTATCTTTTTAGCTCATGATTACTTTAATTTACACTTCCCCCATTACCAGTGAGATGAAACATCTTTATATAACTGAGAAAAGCAGGTACCTCATTCTTCCCGTCTCTGAGTCCCAGAGTGGCAGAACCTACCGTGTGAGGAAAACCTCGCTTTTCCCTCATGCTGAGACTTGCTATCTTTACACAATGTTATTAAACAAAAAATCATTTTTACCAAAAGAAGTATGAGAGAAAGAATACATTTAACTGTATTAAGCCACAGTTTCAAAAATAGAGAAAGATGTAAAAATATTTAACCCAATGTAAAGGTGAGGTCTTGAGATAATGTGGGCAGATTGCTTTTCACACAGCCATTATTCCAGCACCCTCGTTTGTACCATTTCTTTATGCTAAAGCCCCAAGGAATTAATTATACAGTTACTTTTAATTTTGTGGCATATTTAAAATACAGTACCAAACTCTATCATCAGGTTGGAGAAAATAGGTGTAGGATAAAAGTCTTAGTTAAGGCCCGAGGCCAGAGAAAGAATAAAGAACTGTTGCCAGTGGAATATTTTGAGAGAACTGAGAGGCTCTGAGAAATTCTGTTTTTATCCTTGGATATTTCAAAAGATATCTGAGTTCAAAGGCCAAAGATCAGGTACTTTGACAATATTGCAGAACTTCAGAAGAGTCATAAAGATATATAAAACTCCAATTTTAGCAAATAAAAAAAAAAAACCAGTTGTCATAGAATACAACACTCATTACAGAAAAGGGAATGCTGCCTGATCTTTTGAGGGTTTTCTGCCTGGAGTTCTTTCCAAAAGACTAGGAAAAATGGGGTGGAATCAAGCAGAAGAAAGGTCTGTTCTTCCTTGCAGATGCATCAGGGGTCTCCTACCTGGGATTAAAGAGAAGCAAGAAGGAAACCTAATACACAAAAAGCACTAGGAGTCAGTGACATTTAGGAAAGTGATTAGGCAGCGACATTGAACAAGTCCCGAGGCCATTTCCAGGTTGTCTGTGGGCACCTGCGTTTCTCAGGAAACTAAGGATGAAGTGGAGAAAAGAGCCTGCTCCTAATTAAAACCCGTGGGTGCCTATATAATGGAAAGTTCAGAAAAGATCTCTTTGTTCCTTTCATCAGCATGCCTACTCTTTGGGGTTTTGTTTTTGTTTGTTTTGTATTTAAAGACTTCCTTTCTGCCTTAAGGACCATACCAAAGGAAGATTTTTGAGCAGAACAAGGGAATGTTTAGAAAGGAGTAAGTTGCTAGGGTGCGACATCTGCCTCTCACAGCAGGTTTTTCAGAGTGACAGGCTGTGCCTTTCACTGGGCTAACAGCTACAAAAGTGTTTTCTAGTCTCACAAGTTCATCAAGTCTCTCTTTGGTGATCTCAACAGCTCTCTGTAAGCAGAATCGTACCTGCCAGACACAGGCAGCATGAGAGTTTAACAGTAATACCCAATTAGCACAGCCAAACACACACACACCCTTCGTTCATGGTCATCACTGCCTTCTTGCATGTGCTTCTCTCCTACTGCCTGTCAGCTGTCTTGTGTCTCCATCCTTCTTCCATGTGCGACTTTTTATATATATTTTTGCTTATCGTACCTTTCCTGTCGTATTCCACAAACAAAATGGAAGAACTTCCACCTTCAAAATACAGCACTCAAGATTGCTCTAAGTCTTCAAATCCAATTGGAAGATGTGTGAGGTGGAAGATGTTGTCTACCGTGTCCAGGCTGTATGGGTGATTATCATTTACTCCCATGCGTCACTGGACAGTCACGTGACCACACCTCACTGCAGAGGAGTCTAGGGCATGTGACCTTGCTGTGAATGGCAAAAAGGGGAAATAGATCTGGCAAACATGTAGCCAGACTATATTATTTCTCTCTTTAAATTTCCATTTAGCCTGCTGGTTGATTTTCATTTTCCAACTACCCATTTTGTGTAATTCATCAAAGTCCCATCATTTATAGTAACTTTAAATGGGTTAAATCTAATTCTGAATGGTCACCTTTTGTACCTGGATTCATCTTTTCCAAATGAAACATGTAATATACAAGGTAGGCTTACTCACACTCCCCCATGGCAAGGAATAAAAGGAGAGAAAGAATTAGAGCAGGGAGCAGAGAGACTGGATCTGCCAGCGCACCTTGAAATCTGACTACTGGCTACGAGAATTGTCCAAACATCCCAACTCTTTGGTGCCAGGTCATTCCCTGAACAGCAGCCAAGAAATCAAGCATTCAGGAGAGCTGAAGTGAGAGAGAAGTAGGGGGCGAGAGAGCTCAGGGCCAGTGTTCAGATTGGTAACTCGTGTTTGTGTCTCATCCCAGGTTATGGAGCAGCTTAAAAGTAAGAATGTATCACTCTCTGCCAAGAAATTCTGACTCGCTTATCTTTGTCTATTAACAATGAAAGGCAAGGGTGCTCTGCTTCTTACAACTGTGTAAGGAGGACCATGTTTGTTTCCTTTTATTTAAAATAGTTTTTATTCTCATACAATATATCCTCATTACGGTTTCCCCTCCCTTTACTCCTCCCAGTTCCTCCCTACCTCCCCTCCCTTCCAGATCTACCCCCATCAGAAAACAAACAGGTTTCTAAGGGATAATAATTACATATAATAAGGAAAACAAAAACTAACAGATTGTCAAAAGACAATACAAACATACAAAGGAAAAGAGCCCAAGAAAAGGCGCAAGAAGCTGATATAGATACAGAAACCCACTCATTCACATGCTTAGAGATCCTATAGAAACACAAAACTAGAAGCCATAATATATATATGCCAAGGTTAAAAAAAAGAAAAATATATATATAAATAAAATGAAAGTAAATGATAAAAATATATAAAACAAAATAGCCCTGACATGACATCATTACACACAGAACCTCCGAGGATGCGGTTGAATTTGTTTCCTGTTGGCCATCTACTGCTGGGCATGTGGCCTATCCTTGTTTCTCCAGTGAGATCCCCTTGGAGAAAACTGAATTTTCATTTGCATGTAGTTATTAATTGGTGATAACTTCTGGATTAGGAGATGGGGGCATGTGTCCATTTCTCCTTTCAGCTCTAGGACCCCATCTGGTGCAGACTTAGACCCTGTGCATGCTGCCTCAACTTCTGTGAGTTCATATGTGCTTTGATCATGTTAATTTAGAGGGCCTTGTTTCCTTGGTGTTCTCCATTCCCGCTGACTCTTACATTCTTTCCACTTCCTCTTCTTCAGGGTTTTCCTGAGTCTTAAGAGGAGGGATTTGATGGAGACATTCCATTAAGGGCTGACTATTTCAAAGTCTCTCACTCTCTGCATATTGTTTGGCTGTGGGTCTCTGTATTTGTTCCCATCTGCTGTAGGAGGAAGCTTCTCTGATAATGGCTGAGTAAGGCCTTGATCTATGAGTATAGCAGAATGTCACTAGGAGTCATTTTATTGCTACTTTCTTTTAGTAGAACAATAATATTTGGTTTTCCCTAAGTCCCTGGACTATCTAGTTTCCGGTCCTTGATTATCCGAGCAGTTTCAGGTCTGGGTTCCATCTTGTGGAATGGGCCTTAAGTCAAATCATACATTGGTTAGTTACTCCCATAAGCTTTGTGTCACCACTGCACTAGCACATCTTGCAGGCAGGACACTATTGTAGATCAAAGGGTTTGTAGCTGAGTTCATGTTTAGGTTTCTTCTATGGTATTCTGCAGAGTACCTTCCTGTACCAAAGATACCTTAGGGATGAAGACTCCATGTTGGCACCAGCTCAACTTCTCCATATTCAATGAGCTGTGAAGGTATTGTCTTCAGCAATAGGGCAACCTATTGTCTTGGCAGCAGCCTGAATTGTTTGGTGGTTTCCATGGGACCCCTTTGGCTAACAAACCAATTAGATGTAACCTATTCCCAGTACTGAAAGCTTAAATTGGTGACAAGAGATGTCCAGTTGGAGCTCTGTTCCTCCATTATTTAGTGATTTTATTTAGAATGCCTTCATATATATATATATATATATATATATATATATATATATATATATATATATATATATATATATATTAGTATTAGGTTTCCATATTACCCTTCAAATGACCCTTGATTTTATCTATGTCTCCCCCATATTCCCTCCCTTATATTCCTCTTCCCTTCCCCTTCCCACAGAGCTGGTAGATCCTTCCATTCCATTATCCCTCCAGCCCCCATCTCCATCCATTCATAACTATCCATTCTATTTCCCTTTACTAGGGAGATGTATCTGTCGCCCCCGGTCCCTAACTCTGTGGTTCTACAGACGGTAGCTTAGTTATCAATGACTTAACAGCTAATATCCACATATAAATATCCACATATTTGTCTTTCTGGTCCTGGGATACCTCATTCAGGATGATGTTTTCTAGTTCCATTCATTTACCTACAAATTTCATGTTTTCATTTTTGAATAGTTGAGTAATATTCCATTGTGTAAATGTCCCACATTCTCTTTACCCATTCATCTTTTGAGAGACCTCTAGGTCATTTCCAATTTTGGGATATTATGAATAGAGCAACACTGAATGTGGTTGAGCAAGTGTCTCTGCAGTAGGAAGAAGTAGCCTTTAGATATATGTCCAGGAATGTTATAGCTGGATCTTAAGGCAGATCAACTTCCACCTTCGTGAGGAAGTCCCTGAGAAAATTTAATGTAATTACATTAAAAATGGTTTAACATATGAGTAACTCCACCCTTTCTAATTCAGTGTGGTTCTTGATAAGAGTGGGATTTGGGCAAAGGCCACACTTCACATGAAGACCACTTCTTCCTATTGGATTCTGGGATTTCTTAATTATGGTTCTACTTAAATTCTGGGCCAGGACATGCTTCTCTGGGGACAGGAGTTGCCCTGTGCAATGTAGAATATAGAGAAATACCCTGGGCTTCTTCCCCCTGGAAGTGGAGTAGTCCTATAGGGTTCCTTAAAGCATCAGTACTGTGTCCAACCATAAACAAAATGTTTTCACTATTGCCAAATGCCAGGTGAGGGAAGAGCAATTATCATTAGCTAAAAAGCACTGAGCAGGAAGAGAGATTCAGTTTGTCCTCTCTAGAGTAAGAGATTCCAAAGTTATAGATTTTCTAGCTTATTACAAAAATAAATATTTATGGGCCTCAGACACTACACATTTATACCTATGGTTATGTATTAATTGGATGATTAGCAGTTTATTTAATGTTGAATAAAAACTTTAAAACATGAATGCGCGAAAGATGTAAGTACAGTGTAGAAGGCAGAAGTTCCTAAGAGTCAGGGGTAGAGAACAGATGGTAAGATGTGCATCCATGCTCACCAAGTGCATTTTACATAAAATAGACATCGTTGAACATATTCTATAGCTATTCCCTAAGGAAATTATTAGCAGTATTTACTGTTGTTGCTGTTGTTTAATAAATTGCTGAAGGTGAGTTTCTCAGATAAATGAATTGAGGTTTTATGTGGTAAGTAATTTCTCCAGATTAAAAAGAAATAAAGTGGTAGAGTTAGGATTCAAACTCAGATCCGTCTTGCCTTCAGATCTGCTTAGATTTTTAAAACTGACCCCACAATGTACACTCCAAATAAAAACCCTACTACTTACTCCGCCATCTTGATTAAGCATCTCTACAGTAGTACAGCTACATGGGCCTTTAAATGGCTAGGAATTTGGAAATACTAACTGGCTGTCTACTCCAAAGTAGTGATGCTCTTGGACCAACTCTCATCCAGGCCATCCTAGAACTACTCTCGGAGCTTCTAACCCTATTTCTGTACTAGCTGTGAGTGTTCGGTAAGCGTGAAGGGTCGCAGATGACGACAAACAATGGCATGTATGTGCCACATATGCACACTGGAGATACAGATTAAAACAATAAAACATCACCTTGCATCTATTCGAATGACCGAAATTCAGAGCACTGACGCCCCGTTGGGGAGGACGTGGCACAAGCCCTCTCTTGATTGCTTTAGCAATGCAGAATAGTAGGTACACTGGTGGCAGTTTGCTAGATTCTTAAAAAACTAACCGTATTCTTACACAGAATCTAGAAGTCACATTCCTTGTTATTTACCAAAAGAAGATACAACTTGGGTTGACAGAAAAACCTGCAGGTGGATTTCTATCACAGCTTTCGTCACGATTACCTAAGCAAGAAAGCAGCCAAGATATCCATCAGGTGAATAAAGAAGC
The DNA here is from genome assembly GCA_026225945.1 of Cricetomys ansorgei. Taxonomy (NCBI): domain Eukaryota; kingdom Metazoa; phylum Chordata; class Mammalia; order Rodentia; family Nesomyidae; genus Cricetomys; species Cricetomys ansorgei. Next base: position 6,562,708 of record JAMJFZ010004023.1, read on the forward strand.
CGCTACATCCGGGTGATTATCACTCTTGGGGTAGTATTAGAACATTACTCATCACTAAGAATAAGTGAACAGTTGAGCCTTGACAGAATACAGGGGAAGCACAGATTTGTATTACTAAAGGGGGAAGTCATGCTAAGAAGGCTGCATAGTACCTGACTCTAGCTACGTGACATCTTAGAAGAATCAAAAGTAGGAGGACAGTAAAGATATCAGTGGTTTCCAGGGGCCATGGAGAAGGGGAGATAAGTGGAGAACACAAGATTTCTAGGCAATAAAATGGTATTATAATGGTAGGTACAGACTATTTTAAATTTGCCAACACCCAGATAATATACAAGTGAGACTATGGACTTTGAGGGATATTTATTTGTCAATCACAGAAATGTCCCATTCTGGTAGGAGCTGTTCATTAAAGGGAAGCTATGTTATGTACAGCAGCAGGGATATATGTGAAATCTGCACGTCCTCTACTTAGATTTTTGTGATTCTTGTGAAAATAAAGATATTAGACCAAGCAGTGAAATAAAAGGTACATATTAACCTGTATAGCTTTCAGTCATTAATGTGGGTGTTAGGCTGGGGGATAAACAATGACAAACCAAATACATTCCTATCCGTTATATGCTGAAAGACTTCAAGGAGGATGTTATTATACAACTGGGTGGGTAGAGCAAATCTGCAAAGGAGATGAGCATTAGCACATCCAGAGAATGGTGTGCCAATCTGCATCATCTTCAGCAAACACTCATTCTCCTCCCGATTTCCACAGTGGCAGAGTAATCTCCCTGCTCAGCTGGATCTTGGGCTTGGCCACATAATTTTCTTTAGCTATGGAATTTTATTAAATATGATTTGTCTCAAAGCCTTTGAAGTACTTGTATACTTGGCTTGTTTTTGTTTTGTTTTGTTTTGTTTTCTACTTCTGTGGCTGGCCAAGAGAATATTCCCCCAAGTGATTGCTGCCCCTTCAAATTGGACTCAACCCTACCTGACCTTTACCACGAAGCAGAACAACCCAGCTGAGCCCATCTTAGATCAATCGAGCCCACTTATTAGTATGGACCCTGCGACTGGGATGTAGTTTAATGGTAGGGTGCTATTCTAGCATGAGTGTGGCCTGGGTTCAATCTCCAACACTGTAATTAGTAGATAAATAGATCAACGGGCCCTCAAGGTTAAAAATAACATTTATTGTTTTAAGCCATTGACTTTTGTAGTGTTTTACTAGATGCCAACCATACACCAATGCAAACACAACTGAGGGCTATCTATTATACAGGCTGGTATGCTCAAAATTAGTTTTAAAATGAGCTATGAATTTAAATGAGAGTGAAAAGGAAGACTTTGACTTGCCTAAAGGGTTTGACATGAGCAAAGATAGGCAACTGAAAATGGCAAAGTGCTTTGAGGGTCCACTGAACAAACCATTCTTGCCAGAGCAGATGCCTTCTAAGAAAAACGTCATCATATAGCCCAGGCTGACCTCAAACTACTAAGTATCAGGGGATGACCTTGAACTCCTGATCCTCCTGCCTCTAACTCCTAAATCCTAGGATTAACGGCAAGTGCCAGGACACCTGGTGAAGCAGAAGACTTGTGGATTTCTTCTTTGGGCATACATTTAAAAAGTAAATTTGGATGAAGTTTTGAAAGACTTTGAATATTAATGCACATGAATGTGATGTATAACCTAGGAGGCATAGTTAAGAAAGAGTCACTGCTTCTGTGATTCAGAATACACACACACACACACACACACACACACACACACACACACACACACCTTACATGAGTATCAGAAATAGTAGTGAGGTAATTCTTAAGGAGTTTTTGTTTTAAATTGGGGGAATCAGTTAGTTCTACAAGTCATGAAGTGTGCTTGGGTGAGACTGCCTGCTCTGCTCTGTCACGTGTTTATTTAAAGAAAGAAGCTCAGTGGGGTACAAAGAAAGACATTTTTGGAGTTCAGAAGATGGGCATTTGAGCCAAGATATCGATCAATAGAGGAAGCTGAATTACATCACTCTGTAAATTGTCCAAACACAGACTATTCTGAATTACTTTTTTGGTGAAGATAGGGAAGGAGATGGGAAACAGTGGAGTGAAACTTTGTTGTTGAATTTCTTCCCTTGAAACTGGAGCAGCTGTGTGTAAAATGATGACCCTCAGCCAGGTGGTGGTGCAAGCCTTTAATCCAAGCACTCGGGAGGCAGAGGCAGGTGGAGCTCCATGAATTTGAGGCCAGCCTGGTCTACAGAGTGAGTTACAGGACAGCCAGAGTCACAATAGAGAAACTGTCTTGAAAAAAAAAAAAAAAGATGAGCCTCTTCGTGGGAGAAGTCACCTAGAACAGATCTTGAAGCTCAAAATCTGAATCCCTCTTGCAATAAACTCCATAATCCTGTAGCACAGGGATCCAGAAAGGTTCAAGGGAGAACAGGGCTGAATGAGAAAGGGTTTCACTAGAGACTCAAAGGACTGAGGCTCACAACTGTGAATGACAATCTCAATCTGTCAGTCAGAGCCAGGTAAGAAAGAACATTTTAAATGGATCTCATTCCTGCAGAAAAAAACTGCTAAGAAAAAAAAAAGAGCATTCCCAGATGGCCAGAGCCTAGGGGAATATGAGATGGGACTAAAGTCAAGCAAAGGAGATAAAATAAATTCCACATGCACTGCTTCTTACTGCCACTTTTGTACAGTTGCTATGGGAACTATATTTCGGAAGCTCTCTAAGGCTGTATCTACCCAGTGCAAAGTGTTTGGGGCTGCAATGACCAATCAATTTAAGCCAACTGGTGTAAATTGATTTATTTCAAACGCATACCGTCCCCCCCTCAACCCCAGTCAAATTGCCTGGTTGTTTAAGTGGATTCTGTTGCATCTTGCAGCAATGGAACTGGTTTACCTGTTGTGTATATTTGTGTTCTAGTTTAATGATAAGACAGCGGCTTGCGATCTGTCTTCCCATGCTAAGGTTCCGTCATTTCTGGGATTACAAAGAAGCTCTAGGAAAGCATGGAGAGTGGCTGGGAATGCAGAGAAAGACTATCTAAATAATTCATATACTCATGTCAGGGACCTGGGGGAGGGCAGAGGGAGAGAGAGAGAGAGAGAGAGAGAGAGAGAGAGAGAGAGAGAGAGAGGCAGAGACTGAAGAGCAAAATAATGCATTAGACCAGAGCCCAGGCAGCAAAGCAGGAAAAAAACAAAACAAACAAACAAACAAAAAAAGAAAACCAGGAGCAATCCCCTATATAAGAAAAGATGGAACTGATATTCTGATGTGGGGCAAAGGTGGTGGGAGATTTGAGTCCTTGTATCATGGTATCCAGGCTATATAGGCTGCTCACGTGGGCCTGTGGAGGACAGAGGACAGTCTTGAGTACTGTTTCTCAGGACCGCTGTCCACCTTTTTTATTCAAACAGGGTCTCTCACTACCTTGGAGATCATCAAATAGGCTAGCTGGGCTGGCCAGTGAATTCCTGGGATCCATATGTCTACACATCCCCAGCACTGGGATTATAAGACGTGCCATCATGCCTGGCTTTTCCCCTCAGTTCTGTTGATCCAATGCAAGTCCCCATGCTTGTGTGGCAAGTATTTTACCCACTGAAATATTGCCTCAGCCTCCAGGCTTCCTATATGCCGATCTGCTTCTTGCCAAGATATCAGCTTCGCTCCTCTGAGGTCAGAATCCTAGGCTAGCTGGTGATCAGAATAGGGCCACAGCTTCGGTCTGTTTCTGTCTCTGCTTCCTCGCCATGCTACTTCTCCAAAAGAAGTGATAGAGAGGAATGGCATTTTATTTCCAGTGAGAGAAACTTATAACGTCAGTGTTCATCTAGCATTTCCTGGGTAAGGAACTCTGCTTCTATGTGAGTCTTTACAACAGAACTGCCTTTGATGTCATGGGGTTGAAGAGCCCACCCTGCCCCCTTTTTCCTTATATATGGTCCTGCACCTTTGTTTCTAAGATACTGCCTTACTCTCTGGGCCACTTTGTGCTCGCTCCCCGTCACAAGCATGTGATTTATGAGCCAGAAAGCTTTATACTGCCATCACTTCACTCCTTTTTCAAATGAGCTGTTCTTGTCCTCATTTCTTCATAGACAATGGAGAAGTCAGATAACACATCTTGCCCCAACAGCGAGTCCATGAGAGTCTTGGTTATGGAAAGCACCTTAAGCATGAAAATCAGAGGCAGTCGAACAAGAATTCCTGATGAGAAGTCAGATAGGTTGAAGAATTAATTCTAATCTTTCTAAAATGTGCTTGCTGTTTTCTAGAGACTCAAATTTTGTACCCTGCTCTAATGAAAGTCAAGTTTATTGTCAGTATTGAAAAGGTTTGCTGATGTCAGGTGTGGTGATACATGCCTTTAATCTTAGCCATCGGGAGGCAGAGGCAAGTAGATCTCTGGAGGCCAGGCTCATCTATAGAGTGAATTTCAGGACAAAGTTGTACCAAAGAAAACAAAACAAACAAAGAAAACGTTCACTGATGACTAGTAGCTAACATGTCATTGGAGTTTATGAAGACCTTTACATGTATTGGCTCCTTGATTTCTACTTTAACACAAGGTAGATAGTTTGAGTTTTGTTTTAATTTGCTATGATAAATTACAGACAAAAGTAACTTGGAAGGAATGGGTTTATTTGGCTGATAGGTTACAGTCCGTCATTGAAGGAAATCTTGGCAGGAACTCACATGAGGAGTCTGGAGGCAGAAACTGAAGCAGAAACCATGGAGGACCGCCATTCTCTGAATCTCTCTCCATGGCTTGCTCAGCCTGCTATTTTATGTAACCCAGGATCACCTGTCCAGGGGTGGTACCAGCCACAGTGAGCTGCACCCTCCACATCAATGACCCGTCAAGAATAGGACACATAGTCACATCCTCAGGCCAGTCTGATGGAGGTAATTCCTCAACCAAGGTTTCTTCTTCCAAGGTGACTCTAGTTATGTGGAGTTGACAAAAGCTAACCAGCAGAGATATTTTACTCAATAATTTAAAAACATCAAATACCTAACCTAAGTTTTCTGAACTCCGTCTTTTTGTTATATTTTCATGGAATCCATGATTATCTGAATCTGTATTTTTCTATTGTTCCAGACAGTGGTTTTGAAGGCATCAATTTCCCTTTCTTTCATTTTCTACATAACTGCCTTATAAACTATGAACTTAGAGTTGGATTCATCTCTAAATAATAAATTGCACTTACTTCTACTGATGTTTCTCTTATCATTAATAAAACATTTCCAACCCCAATCTTGCCTAGAAATATTAATTTAAAATTATGCATTCCTCTGCCAGTACAAGGTAGAATCTCAAGTTGAGCTCTGACATCCTAGGGTGCTGAGAACTATGAACAGGTTGGTATCATTGACCCGTAATGGTATCTTGCCATTTTTCAAATGGAAATACATTTAGAGATTGAGGCTTTAACTAGTATAATCTAGCTGCTAACTTGTGCTTAGTTATCTCTGCCTCTTTGTTTCTCTGTCTCTCTGTCATGTCTCATCTCTCTGTCTCTGCCTCTTTCTGTCTCTCTGTATATGTGTATGTGCGTGTGCACACACACACACCACACACGTGTGAACACTGGTTGGGCAGAGACATCAAAAGGGTGAGATGAGAAATACCATCCCTTTGAGTCTATTCAGTTGTTAGTCATGTAAGAACATGCTAATGTTCTCCAGGTTCGATTGCTTTTCTTTCACATTAGCACAGCCCAGTCATGATGGTGACTTTTAAGAATTTACTTTGGCAGATGATTGATTAGTAATTTGGTTCAGTCGCTTGTGGTTGATATTTCCACACAAAACCAATTAGTGACTGTTGGAGATATTCTAATTTAAAGCCAGTGTCTGCCCAAGAAAAATGGATTTGTCTGAGGATTTTCATAATGATTTTATTATGAGTAGAATGGGACATATCCTAAACATCTAATTCAATGATGGATTGCCAGGGTGCATGGGGAGGCAGGTGCTCTACCGATGGCATACTCTTCTTCAGGACAGAGCTTGGTACTGCCATCAACTCTCACTCAGGGCTGAATGCAAAAGCAAACACAACACTGGTTTTCAGATACTGGAGCAGAAGAAATTTTATAACCCTTGGGTTAAGAGCTAGCATTCTAGGTCCTGTTGAAAAGATAAATGTGATTTTCTTCCATGAAAAAATAAATTGATCTGTAAATAGTATCTTCTGTACTGAACTAGCCTCGGTCCTAGGGACTTTGAGTGCTCTAATCTGGGTGGAATTAATTTGAAGATTAAAATGACAAGTTAGCAACTACTCAGTCTGTGATCACAAGGTTCTTATCAATGGGAGCAAAGATCTAGATTCCAAGGCTAGCTTTGAAAGTTGATAAGTAATTCTTCTTTTTCTTCCCAGTCAAGGGAAGGCAAAGGAAAGGAGAAAGGGGTCACATCTCTACCTTCCCTGTAAAGGACTAATATATCCCTGAATCCAGCTCTTAGACAAGCTCACAGGCTACCCTGACCCCAAAAGACCAATAACTAAGGAAGAAAACTGTCTGCCAGCAAACACTCAGAGCAGAGGAAAGGTGCAGGTCTAGGACAATAGAGGAATGAAAGAACAGCCAGGCACCTCTGAGACTGAGGACCTCAGGAACAAAGGTTTGGCTTCTCCTGGGTCTTCAACTACAGAGCCAAGGCCCATGATTAACCATAGTTTGCAGTGAAGCCCCTGCACCCTGTTCTCTGCCATGCTTACCTGACACTTCTAGGTGTGACACTTCTACTACCAGGATGTAGCTCATGAATCAGTTATGTCTGGCATAGAGGTATCTCTCAAACAAGGGTCAATGTTTTCACAATAAAACTTAACTAACTAGCTCCACAGAGTTTCTACTATGTACCCAATATATAAAGACACAAAGTCAATGGTTCAGAAATCTGTTCTGAAAGAACAAGATGAGTATTCAACAATATTCGAGTTGAGATAGAAGCCAAGTGTTGTAAGTGAGACGCACAGGACACTGGGTGGGAATGGGAGGAGATATATCTCAAGTGGGAGGAGAAGAGTTGTACCAACAGTCTAATTTTTACCCTACAGGCCAAATCAGGTTTCTCAAACTTGAGTGGGTGATTCTTTGTTTCAGAGTTGTTTGGGGTATTGTAGGATGTCATCTCCTTTTCTGATGGTTCTATATGCACAGATTCAGCCAACCTTGACCAAAAACACAGCTTTGTGGTTGAATTTATCTTGGCCATAGGCAAAAGTGTTCTCCTGAAGCTATTCTGTGAATTATACAGCATAGTAACACTATAGCATTTACATAATATTTGCACTGTATCGGGTATGGTAAGAGGTGGTTTACAGCACACAGACGGATGTGAGCAGTTATGGACACTGCCATTTTTATAAAACACTGGAGCATCCTCAGATTTTGGTATTCACAGAGATTCTAGACCCAGTAAATTCACTGTTGATGTCAGGGGACACCTGCACTATCCATCGTGCCAGGTGGTAAGGGTGTCAGGGTCTAGGCATTCCTTTTCCCAGCTGAGAGGAGTGCTCTGGGAAGATAAATTTCACCTATTGCTCATCAGTTTGGAGAAATCTGCCTCACTGATGCTCATAGCTCTTCTGGCTAGCTGAAATCTAATCAGAGTTCATTCATTCCCTCCAGCTTGTGTCAGCTGAAAGGTGATATCAACTCTAAAACTCCACCTAGGTCCCCCCACCCAAGTTCTGCGTTTTTTTTTTTTTGGTGGGGGAAAGGGAGCATAGATCTTCATACATGAGCACTGCATCTACTTCCCCACTCCAATTCCCATCCCTCCCTCCCCCTCCAACTCCTTCCACATCTCCGCTCCAAAATTCATGATATCCTCTGTAATTATTATTGTTACATGTATACAGGTATGTATAGACATACATGTATAAAACTCACTGAATTAGCACTATTAGTATGTATATACATCTGTCTGGGGGCTGACCACTTGGGATTGGTCAACCCTGGAGGGAACTGATTTTCCGTCATCCATCTGGACATATGTTTCTTTCCATGGGCTGCACACTCTGCTCTACCCCTGTCTACATCCTTAACCTTATGAGTCAAGAAGAAAGGAAGCACTTGTACTCAGTGACCCTTCTCAGGGAAGTTTAAACCTCAGTAAAGGGGAAGAGGATAAGAGAAGCCATTCTACTAAGTAGCACTTTTTACCCAACCCATCACTGGACACTACCAAGGCATGGGATTTTTTTCTTGATCATGAACCAGTAGCAAACACCACCACATCCTCTCCTTGCTCCCAGCAGTGCCCGAGAGGACACTCACTGCTCTCCTTTCTGCTAGGGATGGATCAGGAAGGTGACTAGACAAAGCTGAAGCTTTTAAATGTCCCCTCTGGTCTCATTTCCTACAGAGTGACTTTTAACTGCTGCTTCTTTCTGTCCAATTTTAACCCAAATGCCTCACGTTCTCTCTCTGACTTCCCTGAATAACTAGCCCTCCTCTGCCCTTGTATCCTCCTCAGTTTCACCTCTTAGCCCAGATAGATGAGCTTTTCAGAGCATGGTTAGAAAAGGAGGGCAGTGCACTATATGTGAAATTTCCATTTCCTGCAACAGCAAGTTTAGCCCTAAGCAAAATAAATCCATGTACTCTCTGGGCCTGAGCTCCCTTCGAGTGGATCTCCTCTTGCCTGGTGCTAAAGCTGCAGTAATCATACCCTGGGAACTACTCAGCCTTCATACCTTCTGCACTTCCTGGCCTCTGATTTGCCAGGTAAAATCTTTATAATTTATTTGGCTCCTGGCTGGTTTTGTGATGTTCTTAACATATTAATTCTGCTGTGGTATAACTAGATTACAGAGAGTTTATAAGTTATTCTTCTCACATTTCCCAAGGATGTGTAGTCAAGCAATTCTAGGTGTCAGGAACACACAAGGAACTTTCTGGTGCTGCAAGCAAGCTAACCAGTCCATAGAGGGATATTTATCAATCTCCCAAATAATTCTACCTGTAGATCAAAACTAACTTGAATAGAACCCATGGAAGTAGAGATGCTTCTGAGTACAAGAGCCATTACCATCTTAACCAGAGATTAAACTGAGATTATACTCGAGAGACTCTCACAAGATGATCAGGCCTCTTGATGTTCCCTCACAAAAAGAAAGTCAGGGAGGATAATTAATCCCTCACCTGAGATACAGTACTCAAGCCCTCATGCCCTCACCCAGGTAGACACAATCTGTACCTGGTCTCAGGAGTTATTGCAGTGCATATGAAGTAAAGAGCAGGCACTAAGTTAATCTTCCATAGCTGCAGCAGATTGCCTGCCTATGTGGAGCTATGTGAAAGCCAAGGCAGAGGCCTTTATATACCACCATTACTTAGACCAATAAAATCTTCTCTTGGAAGGTGAATCATACACAGAGAGAACTGCTCACTCAGTGGGGCAGAAAGAGACGGAGAGGTGCTGGATCAGGAGAAAATGAGCAGCCAAGGCACAGACCCCCATTCCACTTCTGAGGGTCTTCCTGTTGTGTGCTGAGATGAGGCCCTCAGCTACCAAACACATCACCTGTTGCAGCCAGCTGTGGCTCAGGACCCCACAGCTCATCCAGCTCAACATGCATGGTCCCGGGATAGACAGTTCCCATCCCACCTCTCTGAAGGATTTATCACTGCTTCCCTGGCTTATGCTTATATCTCCCACTTTGCAAAGTAAAAGGTAATGAATACTCTGCCCTCATACTTAGAAAGTCCCTTTGCTTTTCATGTGTGTTCACTTGGGCAAATTACTTCAGTTTCATATATATACATACATACATACATATATATATACACACACACACATCCACATATATACATATGTATATTTATATCATTTCCATGTATCCCACTCCAATCCTCACTATCCCATCTTAGATTCATGACCTCTTCTACCACTTCTACAATTAGTATTTGCACACACAGACTCACACACACAGACTCACACACACACACACACACACACACACACACTTACTGACTGTACCTTTGCTAGGCCTAACCACCTGGGACTTGATGACTCAGGTTATTAACCTATCAGGTTCACAGATTATCTTGGAAGAGGAGGTGGAAAGATTGCAAGAGCCAGAGGAGCAGCACACCTGCTGTGAGATGGCACCTTCTGCAGTCTGTTCACAGCCCACTTATGCTTCCCACTGCCCACTGGGTCCCTAGTAAGGAAGCAAGCCTGACTGTCCACAGGGATGATGAGTGTATTCTTTTCAATTCTTTTATACACATCTTTTTCTAAAATTGTGCCATTTCTTACAAATCTGGATTGCTATAGAACATCATGTAAATAACTCTAACTCTATTAATATGGAGGTTGATAATCCTCATTAAGCAGTTGAAATAATAGCATTCATACATACCAGTATATACTACTATAGCCAATATATTAGTCAATTATTACTACAGATGAGTATTTATTTGGCTTTCTTTTTTTTTTCTTTTTTACTGCTATAAATGATGCCGGAATAAATGACATTATTCACATCCATCTGTGTCATTGACATAATTGTTCTTTTGATCAATAGCAAAACCATCAGTAATGCCATGATCCCCTTGGTGTGTCTTTACTTCTCCGTTCAAGTCAATCACTCGCAGTCTAACCTGAAGATAGAGGTCCCTCTGCCACAGCAGTCCTGTGATCTCAACCCTGGTTCAGACACCCACTCCCTTTCACCTGAATGATGGTAGGAAGCTGACTCTTCTTTTAGAATACATTAATTTTGGAATGCTATATTAAACAGCATTCTCCCCTAATATCACCAACCCTTTAAACATCGTGACTTCTCTGAGAGAGGGATAAGTTATACAGCCTTCCTCAAACTTATTTTATTACAGCTTATTTTTTTCCCATAGCAAGTCTTACATGGTAAGTATATAAATGATTTGGAAAGCGCTGTTCTGTGTGACTCACCATAACCAGCTTAGGAGACTTTGTTCTCATTTTTTTAAGAAGGTAAATTTATGTCACGTAGACACAGTCATAGATCTCTACTTAGCTGTTAAAGATCACAATCCTACATTTCAGTTGAAACCTATTATTCTTAAGTGTTCATGGTAAAATGTATTGAGTAATCCTGAAATGAAACATCACAATTTCAAGCATGATGAAATTGTAAGATGGAAAAAAGAATGGAAAGAGGCATATGTAATTACATACAATGGGCCATAAGTCATTCATTTTCATCTACAACGCAGAATTACAACTCTAAATAATAGTAAAGTATATTTAGTGTGGCTGTATCTATGTCAAATCAACCTCTTTAAAAGTTAAAAACATCATTCAAACAGACGATATCATACAACATACACTTAGGAAAGAAAGGAAAATTTTAATGACATCAAGGAACTATATAAAACCTCTTCCACAGAGGACTCTAGACGGTCAGAATACATAACAATTATTTGTTACTAAGTCCTTTCTCTGTTCTTCCCCTAGAATCTCTAGACTAGAAATTACATTTCCTTAGTTTCTTTTCCAATAGGCATTGGGATGTACCTGGCTAATGAGAGGGGCTGGTCACACAGCTGAGAGAGAAATGAGGGGCAGAAAGGGCAGGAACCCGTCTCAGCTGTCCTGGTGTTGTCTTCAGCAGGGGTCCTAGTGGCTCAAGACATCAATAGATAGTACTGCTTGGCATTCCTAGGTCCTCTGCATAGCTTATTTTCTCTCACTGTCTGATTCTGCTTCCTGGTCTCTGCCCATGGTTTTCCTGCCACTGTCTTTGTAGCCCTAAGATAGGTATGGACTCCTGTTAATGCTGGTCTCCAGTTTCCTCACTTCTCTCTGTTTGTTTCCTTCCCACACCTAAACACTCTCCTCACTAACCCCACACGTAGAATAAATGCCAAATTGATCCTATATTCGTACCCATAGTGGCCAAAATAATGGAAAATGAGTGTATGATATATTTTAGGAGATTAGTAAAGAGTCAGATCATGACACATTACCCTCTATCAATGATATTATCTCAACATAGCTAGGATTCTCAAATGTTTAAAAACACAGAAACATGTGAGAATACAATAAAGAGTAGAGGAACTAGTTACTGTCACTGATGGAGGATGTCTATCTACACCCTAAATATGGACACCATGAGTTCTATGAATCTAGACGAAGAACGCTGTCATGACCTTGAAATGAAATGAGCACAGAAGCACGGTGGTGAAACTGGAGAAATAGAAGCAGTCTACTACAGCACATGAGTCAGAATATTTAAAATAAAGCCCCAACCCTCTGGCTTATTGGATACAGGATTAAAATGAAGGTTCTCCCCACCTCCTCTCTCTCTTGTGTTTGCATTTCCTTATCTATAAATCAATTAATAAATGTATTCACATAATGAATTATATGATTTAATCCACGCAGCTTCTTACATGTTTGGGAGATTGCTCACTAGTTACTGCCAGGCTTCAATACTAACATTCTTTTTACTGTTGTTAGTTCTAGGTTATAGAACTAGTGAGAGTTGAGAGGAGACTCCAAAGTGCATCAAAGGAAGTATTTCTTTGTGAATCAGGGGTCCCCAAAATCAAAATAGGTCTCTCTCACTTTAATATTTTTAGAGGTGAAAATTGTCTTTGTGCGGCTTTAAGATATATATAATTTTATCCCTATATTCTTAGCAAGCTTGTTTCATACTGTGCAGGGAAGGAAGTGGACCTGTTCTTGTAAATCTGGAGTGAGATTAAAACAGTGTAGCAAGACCCTCTGACTCTGTTGTTTGTTTTGCAGCCCTAGGGCTTTGTGGTTGTGGCTCAAGTGCTCTACCGCTATGTTACACCTTCACCCAAGACCCCTGAAGGAAATACAAAGAGGATTTTTGTTTGCTGTGGTAGGCATTGTTGTTTACCCCAAATATGTTCTGATTTCTCTACCGTAGACTGATTTCCTTGTTATAAACCATGTGACAAGAGTTGGAAAATGTATTTTGATGGGAATACACCGGTCATTTGAGGGCCAGGACTGGACTTCCTTCTCTTTGCCAGGCTCCTTTTTTTCTCTCCAGGGCCACAGCCAGCAGTATTAGAAACAGCTGCTATAGCACTGGTCTAAGTGACTGATTATAATGACTGAGAATGGAGCCTAAGAAAGACATAAACTTTGTTTGATAAGCCACTGGGTTTTGGAGGTTATTTACCACTGTACCATCATGGAGTCTATCTTTTATAAATTTAGGAACTAAAAGTAGTAGCAAGAAATATAGGAACCGATTATCATTCCCAGAATCATAATGGATCCATTGCAGCTGTAATTACTTTTGCCACCAAATAATTCTTTCACAGTGACAAGCAATTAAGCCTCTTGTACTAAAACGACCTGTGGCCAGGTCAGAGAACGGGGAAGGGAAAAGCTGAACTTTGGCTGTGCACGATAGATAGGTTTCATATTTGGAGCTTGAGGATTTAGGACACTCAACTTACATATACAAATGTAAGGAAGGCTTACAAACTTCCAAGGAATGGGACTCATCATGCCTGGGTAGCATTTCCTTCTAATGCTGCAAGGAAAAAAAAGAATAAGATAAAAGACTCTAACAGTACCTGACAAATAGTCTTTCTTTACAACGAATAAAAAGAAAAATGTAGTTTTAAACAAACAACAAAATTTTTAACATAATCGGGTCCTGTGTGATAGAGGAGTTACTTCTGTGTACTCGATACACTTCTTAACAAGAGCTGAGGTTTTAAAAGGTTCAATGGTTTACACTAAATACATAATAATCACTTATGGATCCACAGCTTACGATGGAGGCTAAGCCTGTCGGGATGCTATGCTTCTGACTGTATAGTGATAAATCCATTCCTTACTTATATCATCTTTTATCTCAAAAGTAAGCTCATCATGGCTTCACGTCCCATAGTGCATACCATTATTGCATCTCAACATACATTTAAATTTTCACTGTTTTGGTTTTATTCAAAGAATGTCATTTGCCATTAAGAAAGCCTTGATGTTGTAAAAAAGAAAAAAACCGAAGTCATCAGAATATTCTGTCTGTCCATATGGAATACTAGAGTCAATAATATGAATAAGACAAGAATAAACTTAATTGCATGGAAATTGAACAATATACTTATACATAAATTATAATTAAAGGAAGCAGATTGTGCTGGGAATATACCTTGGCAGAATGCTACCACTTACTCACTAAGGCCTGAATTTGAGCCTCAAGGTATGGATGCAGAAGGGTCCTGAGTTCAAGGTCACCCCTATCCAATGTTGAAAGTCAACCTGAACTACATGAGATCCTGTCACCTCCCCCCCCCCAAAAAAAAACGGAGGAAGAAAGAAAGAAAAAACAGAAAAATTTTAAAGAAAATGGAAAGCATTTGTTACTAAATAATGGTGAAGAGGATATATAACATATAAATCCTGGAGCTGGGGAGATGACTCAGGGGGTAAGAGTGTGTGAAGTCTGAGTAGAAAGCTCCAGAACCCACTCAAAAAGCCAGGTATGGCTACATGCACATGTAACCAAAGCACTGGGCAAGTGATGGGAAGAGGGGGGTAACTGGACCCCGAGAGCTCTCTGGCCAGCTTCTTCTCAGTTCAATAATTCTCAAGGCAATAAAGCAGAGACTGATAGAGGAAGCCATTGAATGTCAGCTTTTGGCCTCCACATGCATTTGCACAGGCTCACATACATCCCTACAGCACACACACACACACACACACACACACACACACACACACATCATACACAATCTTAGTTAAACCAAAGGGAAAATTACCGGTTTTATATGTTCATATTGCAAAATAAAAGTACACGACCATTTGCTTTTCACTTTATTTCACTTAAGAAAGAAGACAACCAAATATATAAAAAGTAGAAAGAAACTAATATGAGACAATGTCGCACATGTAATTCTAGCTACACAGAAGGCTGGGGCATGGGGAGTGCTGGTTCAACGCCACCTGAAACAACATAGCCATGCCCAATGTCAAGAAGTGAAATGTCACCTTCTGTATGTGGTGTGACTAGTATGCTCACAAGCACAGCAGCTGTGTCTACCGGCACAAAAGCATTACAGCCCAAATCCCAGCGGGGATGGGGAGGAACTCAAGAGGTCCTACCTCTAACTGAGTAGCCACTGGCAGCTGCTGAGGGAGGAAAAGTAACTTTGAGAATGTGACCACTAATAGGCTGCCCATGCTCGACTAGATGGAACTACACTCAAGCACGCATAGGGAGCACTTAATGGATTTGGTGGATTACAGAAGGGGGAGATAGGAAGTTGGGAGGTGGTCTTGTCAGGAAGATCTGGGGAGAGTTGGAGAGGGAAAGTAGAGGTGGATATGATCATAGTTTATTGCCCACACAGTGGAAGCTCTTAAAGAAGTAAGTAATGAAGATAAACTAGTACACTAGAAATGATATAACCATTAAAAACAACAGCAATCCAAATGTCTTCTCACAAAGCTGAACAGTTCTCCAAAAGAAAAAGATAAAGAAACACTAACGGAAATGAAAACGGAATCACACAATTTCAAATACTTTAGAAATAAAACTATGTGAAAGCAAAGGCTAGGGGATGGCACAGTCAATAAAGTCCGTAAAATCTGTGCTGTGTAAGTATGGAGACTTGAGTCCAGATCCTTGATGCCCACATAAAAACTGGGTCTGTCCATCTTGTGTAGGGGGCAGAGCTCCCAGTAGAGGTATTGGGACACCACCCCAGCCACAAAACCTTCAACCTATAACCCGTCTCCCTACAGGGCCCACTGGCACAATGGAAGGGCAGAATCCCATGTCAAAGGAAAGAACCCATACCTGATTCTGCAGAGTAGGCCAGGAACTAGAGACTGGATAGCCAGGAGACAATTTCTAATGATATCCAGTTCTACTCATAGATCCATACCTAGCACAGTCTCGATCAGAGAGGCTTCTGCCAGCAGCTGATGGGAACAGATACAGAGGACCAGAGCCAAACATCATGCAGAGCTCTGGAAAACTCACAGAAGAGGGGGAGGAAGCATTTCGAGCACCAGAGGAGTCAGGGACATCAGGAGAACAGGTCCCATGGAGTCAATGGACCAGCGCTCTTGGGGTCTTTCAGAGCCTGAAGCAGAAGACAAGGAACCTGAAGGCTCTCCTAGATATGTTATGTCATTGTCTCCTTTGGGGTTCTTGCAGAGAGTCTGCAGGCTAGAGTGTATGTGGGGGTTCTCTGATGCTTTTGCCTGCCCTCAGGACCCATTTCCTCCAGCTGGGTTGCCTGGTCCACCCTCGATGTGGGGACTGGTGTCTGGCCTTGTCCCATTTGTTGTGCCCTGTTTGAGTGGTGACCCTGAGAGGACTACTCTTTTCTATGGGGAGAAGGGTAGAGGAGACGATGAGTGGGTGGGGAGGGCAGGATATATAACAGAAGGAGAGGGAAGATTGTGGGAGCTGGGAGAAATGGAGGGAGGGTAGGAGGGGTGTTATTACGTATTATATGAAAGTAGAAAAATAAATTTTAAAAAAACTGGGCCTGTAACCTAACACTGGATGAAGGCAGGGACGGGTAGATCGGAGCTGGCTGGCCAGCCAGTCTAGCCAAACAATGAGCACCGGGTTGAATGAGAGACTCTACCTCGAAAGATAAAGTGGATAGTAAGAATTGAAAACATTCTATGTAGATCCCTGGCTTCACACACGAACAGACACAAACATAGACACACATAAATTACACATACACACACACACACACCATGTAAATAATGTTTAATTGAAAGCATCTAATGTATAACTTTACACAATTTACTTAAAGAAGTTTCTCAAACTTGGAAACAACTAAAACTAAAAGGAAAAAAAAGAAAAAAAAATCTTAACGGTTTTACATCTAGTTAAAATAAATGACTATCTAGTTAAAATCTAGCCAAAAAGAAAACCTCATACCCAAATAGCTTTGTGGCAAATTCGTCTATCTATGGAAAAAAGCAAGAGCAGAATCTTGCACATATCCTCAAACACAGAGGAAAATGGCAAGAAAGGTTTTAGAAAAGACACAAGAAAGCATTTCCATGATCTTCAAGTAGTCACAGACTGCCACAACAGGATCTCCAAAAGCACAACTCACAAAAGAACATTCTGATAACCTATACTTCATCATGATGCTCCATTTGTCAAAAGACCCTACCAAACGAATGAGAGAGTAAGTCACATAACATGTTGAAGAAAGTGTCTATGGTGTCTCTATGTAAACATATGTCTATAGAGATACATATACAGAAAGAAAGACATGAAAAAGAGCTGAAATCCATAACGTATCAGAAATTTGTAGATCGAAACACAAATACTGGAAATATGATAGAAAAACTAAACAAAAACTTGAACAAATTCTTCAGAAACGAGGATATTTAAAAAGTCAGTTGGTAAAAGACATAAATGGATGTAGGGTTAAAGAAAATGAACATACAAAAGGATGCTTAAACTTCAGTCACAAGGAGGAACACGAATTGAAACCATGTACAGTAGCAAAATGCACCTGCAAATCACTAAAACATAAAAGCAGCAGCAGAATCAGATAGATACTAGCAAGGATGCAGAGGAGCTCACCCGCTGCTGGAGAGACCGTAAACCAGGACAACCAACTCTGCAGAAAGTATGGAGGGGTCCATGACAGATATTTGTATCCAAGAAAATGGAAGTTTATGCTCACCCAAAATATGCATGTAAATGTTCAGCGTAACTTTATCCAGAACAGGCCCAGATCGGAAGCAACAGAGTTGTCCATCAGTGGGTGAATGGCTAACAACGTTGCTGTATACACTTGCCACTTACCTTCACTGAGTAGTGGTATTGTTAGGGAAGCGGAGCCTTACCAAGAAACTCAAGGCTGTCAGTTTCTATGTGAATTTGTAATACAAAAGATCATCATTAACACACCCTCTTATTAGGTGGATCGAGACAATTATGGGGAAAGGCATTTAGACAAGACAGATGCGAAAGAATGCAGTATTCTAGCAACAAAAGCCAACACTGGGGACATGACACGCTAAGAACCAACACATCTCTTTTATTACACTTTTGGCAGCAAAAGTGACAGTTCAAAGCAAGAACAAGAGCACTAGACTTGAGGGCTTGAGCTCTTGACATCCACAAAATGTAAGTGAGTTGAAAGTTTAGCTCTGTCACTTGTCATTATTAGTTCTCCTCCTCTCCTCCTCCTCCTCCTCCTCTCCTCGTCCTCCTCCTCCTCCTCCTCCTCCTCTCCTCCTCCTCCTCCTCCTCTTCCTCGTCCTCCACTTCATGCAAATCCTTAAGCCACACATGATCTCTTGGGGATAGAACAACCCCTTCCCTTCATAGGGTAATGGGAAGGTGTTCAGGATCATAAAAGACAATGGCCACATGTCTCTGGAAGATACTGAAGCAAGGCTGCTTTAGATTCATTTCTTGGCAAACAAGAATGCTTTCTTTGTTAACTAACATTTCAGAAATGACTTTGCTCCACTGAAGAAAATCTAATGAAGAAAATGAATCACTTCTACACAATGTCTCTGAAAACTTTTTCCCAAACTGGAACTGTCAATCTGTAAGATATAGGATCAACGTTGGGATAAAGCCT
The DNA here is from genome assembly GCA_026225945.1 of Cricetomys ansorgei. NCBI lineage: Eukaryota > Metazoa > Chordata > Mammalia > Rodentia > Nesomyidae > Cricetomys > Cricetomys ansorgei. The sequence continues at coordinate 6,581,302 of JAMJFZ010004023.1, forward strand.
GAGCATGTCAGTGAAGGATTTTTCTAGATTAGGTTAATTGGTATAGGAAGACATATCTTAAATGTGGGTGGTGCCAATTCATGGGCTGGGGTCCTGAGTTGCATAAAAAGAAGAAAGCTGGCTGATAACAAGTGTTCTTTGTTTTCTACTTCCTCACCAAGGATGTACCAGCTGCCCAAAGCTCCACCAGCCGTACCTTCCTTGCCATGATGGACTGTAAGGTAAAACACACTTTTCTTCCTCCAAGTTACCTTTCACCATATATTTGGCCATAGCAATAAAAAAGAATAACCAATACACAAACCATCTGAGATTTATACTAGAAATTCAACATAAAACCTGAGAAAGAAATACAAGGCTGGATCCTTAAGATTAAAAAAAAAAAGAAACACCATGTATCCATGATTCATTTAGAACATTAAAAACCAAAGGAAGGGGCTGAACTGCATCACTGCTCTCAGGACAAATTTATTTTCCATATTCCATTACACCCATTCTAAGGCCAATGACCTTCTAAGAGTCCAGATGTGCTGGGCGTGGTGATACACACCTTTACTCTTAGCACTCAGGAGGTAGAGGCTGGATGATCTGTCTGAGTTCCAGGCAAGCCAGGGTTAAGGAGAAGGAGAGAAGGAGAGAGAGGGGCAGAGACAGACAGAGATAAAGACAGGCAGGGAGAGAAAAGGAGAGGGAGAGAAAGAGGAGAGACGTAAGCAGATGAGTCTCAGAATATTATCACTAGATGAGATTCAAAAAAGGATCTAGAAATGTCTTCTGCATTGAGTACAGCAAGCAATGAACATGCAAAATCTACTGTCCAGACAGAGAAAACTAAGGAAAGAAGACCACATGTGTAAAAAGACTTTGAGTATCTTAACTACACTAATTTAGAGTCCATTTGAAAAACAGGCTGAAGCCATCAACAGCAGGGAGGGGGTGTCACAGTATAGTCTCAGGGAAGCCATCAACAAGGTCATCACTGAGACAAGCTTAGGCAAAGCCATTCCCAGCCATCTGTAAGAGACGTAGCAAAGATCTTGGATAAAGATTGAGCCATTGTATCCTTCCTCACCTTCATAACCTCCCAGGTCACCTTCTGCTTCATCCCCAGATTTCCCTTTATAAGGCTGTTCATCCTGCTTCTCCCAAAGGCGTGGAAGGGCAAGCACAAATAGAAGGAGGAATCATTGCAATATTAGGTGGGAATATGCTATACCTAAGCCAACCACTGCTGGGTCCCTGAAGGAAAGGCCGGCTGTGGGAATCTATAAAGCTTTGTGGAAAAAGACTTATAGAGGAGGGGCCTTAGGCTTTAAGCTAGGGTTAGGTCAAGTTTGGTGTCCCTACCACCCAACAGTCAATCTGGACAACCTGCTTTGAAGTCAATAACTACGCCACCACTTCTCAATTTGTACAGAGACTTCAAACTACAATAGCAATTGCAGTGCCTGTGATAGAAATCATCCTGCAGAAATTGGTGTCAATGTTAACAGTAGAATCCGAAGAAGCCAGTCTATGACCTGAACAAGGCCCTCCCCAAATGGGACAAAGTTGCAGGAGAGGCTTGGCTGACTTTTATGTTGTTGAATATCGGGATTTTCAGACAGAGAAAGAAATGTGTTACAGTACACATACTCTTTCAATGAATGTTTACTGAGCATCTGCTGTCTGCCAGACACACCCTGCACTAGGTGCTAGAACACGAGCATTCCAACCAAGCTCCCATCCTCCTGGCAGTTAGAATCTGAAAGAAAGAGATGAAATTAGGCCAATAATTACGCACTTGCTTATTAACAGATGGAACAAGTCTAGTTAGATCACTTGAAAATAAGACAGAGAAAAGACGAAGATGAGTTAGACACTGACTTTCCAAAGGTTAGTTGGAGAGGTGAGTCAGAAAGGCAAAAGCATGCTCTGCAGAGCAGGATGGGGCCTGCGTGGAAGTTCTGGTTCTACTGTCTAGGAGTTGTGGAGTATCAGAACCTCTTCTGGTGCCTCTGTATCAGAAGGATGGCAGCAGGCCACACATGCAGGTTTTGCAATCATTACTGAAGCAATGCACATGACACACTTATCACTCAATAAATGCTACTTGTCATCCCGTTGATATTGACAGTTACTACTGCTAAAAATATTTTTCTTAACAGCAAGTCCAATGCTTTTACCTCTGCATCCCACTGCCTTGATACCATTTAAGTTTTTTTTTTTTTCTTCTTTTCTTCCTAACCAGAAGAAGTTTCCTGGAAAGTAGGTCAGACTCCAGCAAACTCTGAGCATTGTAGCTTCTAGATGAAAGAGGTGGCACAGGAAGGCTCTCAGCAGCTCTGGGTGCCCATCCAGCCTTCCAACGGATGACAAAATATTTCCATGAGGATTTATTTAATTTTGTTCTCAGGCTTGTTCATAATTCTGACCATCTGGTACTGGAGGTTTCTCTATTTTTAATATTTCTACTTTGGGTGCTTTGCTTTTTTAACCTATTCTAGGATTAGTCGCCCCCTTCCAGCCACCCCCACTCTCTCCACCAACCCCTGATTTAATTCGCTTGAACGTATTCCTTCGTATGATGACAAGTTTGCCACAGACTGTAACTTTGATAACCTCAGAGCTAAAAGCAGGGCCATCTCAAGCCATATGAAAGGTCACTGCAAAATGTTCTCTCCCTGACACTTGTGACGTTGTTCTAACAAGACCACCACCATAAGAGTACATGCTGCAGATATAAAATGTATTTTCTGAAAGGAAGCTCTCCAACTTCAAAGTCTTAACAGTCACTCTAATCTATTCTGGTCAGATAGTTCTTCTACAGAGAAACAGCCTGAGCTACTCATGCAGGACCCTGTAAACCATCTGGCCTAGCCTGGCTGCCCAAATGGTCACCATATAAGGTCTTTCTTTCCACCTGGAGCAGTGTTGTCTTTAAAAAGTTTATTTCCACCAGGCAGTGGTGGTCTATGCCTTTAATCCAGCCATTCAGGAGGCAGAGGCAGGTGGATCTCTGTGAGTTTGAGGCCAGCCTTGTCTATAGAGTGAGTTCCAGGACAGCCAGAGTTACCACAGAGAAACCCTGTCTCGAATAGAAAATAAATAAATAAATAAATAAATAAATAAATAAATAAATAAATAAATAAGATAAAAAATATGTCTATTTCCCCAAGAATCTATCAAACCAGGTCATGTTTCTCCTGGCTCATCATCTTATGTGGTTGCACTAGGACTCCGTAAGAGCACACAGATAATGGCTTTGGGGAGAGGTCATACAAAAAAATGTCCCCTCTCAAGGATGCTGCTGTCCATAGTATTTGTTATGCCCTTGCCCTCATCTGTCCTCCCCGTGTCTACACAGTTACTTCGTTATCACCTCTGAATACTCCAGATGTGTCTTAATAAATGTTTGAGTAACCGAGAGGGGGGAGAACAAGTACTGAAAATAGCACAGAAAACCACGAAGACAGGGAATGCAAAGGACATATACAATTTTGATAATGGAGGACAAGGAAAATGAGGGCCACCTATAAACAAAATGTTTGGGATGAATGCGTCTCCGCCACCCCCACAGGCTCCCTCTTATGAGATAAGGTGTCTTTTTGCCCTTGCTTTCTGTATTTTATAAACATTCCCATCTTTCATTTACGGACCTCCTAACCACCAGAGCAGCAATACACAGAGCAGATATTATCCCCATTTTGCCAATAATGGAGCTAAAGATCTGAGAAGTAATAGAACTTGCCCAAGATCACACAAGTGGTAAATTTAGCAAAAAGAATATAAATCTTTTGTTTTTTCCTTCTGATAGGGCACTCAGTGTCTTTCTGCTTTACCGTGCTCATTTTTAAGAGGAAAGGGTCAGGGTATAAAAAAAAATGGAATGCAAGGTTTGGAGTGTACATTCAACTCTTGAAGTGGCCTGTTTGTATGTGTTGGCTTTATGTCACTGTGACAAAGTCCTAGAGAAAACAACCTAGCAGGGGGAGGAGTCGCTTTGGTTCAGAGTTTAGGTCCATGGTCACTTGGCTACTTTTGTTTCTGGACCCGTGTGTGATGAGACAGAACATCACTGGTGGAAGGGCATGGTGGGGAAAAGCCGCTCACACAGGACAGGCAGAAAGCAGAGGAAGACAATGAGCGGACATCCCCAGGAATAAGACACAACCTTCTCAGGCGTGTGCAGTGACCTCATTCCTCTAGCCAGGCCCCGTCCTGTAGTCCACTGAGCCGCTACCTAACCCACCCATGAAATGAGAGAACTCAGGATTCGTTAAACTCTCCAGAGCCCATCAGCTGGCCGGCAACCCTTTAACTCATGTGTCTTCAGGAAACATGTCTGTAGTCAAACCACATTGTTGTGTTTTAGCCCATGCTTGTTTGAGAAGTGCATTTCTAGGGAACAACTTGCAAAATCCTGTTACAAAATACACAGTAGAACTTGACAAAATACGACCTTTTAACTACATAGCTAAGCAATTTGGAAAGTAAGAGAAATCTTTGGGAGCCAAAAGACAAAACCTAAAACCCTGATAGTGTGCGGCCACGTTGAGTCACTGTGTTAATAATTACCGTGGCAGGCTCAATCCCTAGCATTTAAGGACTTTTGTTAACATATTATGTCATGTATCCTTCTATACATACAAACACAAGCGTATGAGGGTTCACATATATCACAGTCATGCATTTACAAATTTATTTAAAATGGCATTTATAAATAGCACATCACATGGGTGAAATGTGTTAATATGGCTATTTTTCTTTAAAGGCAAAATAACACAAAGACTCATTAATTTAACAGGCATTTACTTATATCCACTACGTACTTTGCTTAATACAATAATACCCAAAAATATTAATACTGGACAAGCCAAGTATATGGGTAGATCTGAAATGATTGTGAAACCTATAATAGAAACCTAGAAGATGTCAAAGGATCAAGGACTTAAGGGTAGAATCATTTTGACAACACCCTACCGCACTCCCATTCTCCTTGCTGACCTTGTCACATACGTAGTGCTACAGTGTCCAGTAACTCTGAATTTACAGGAAGAAAAAGCATCAGCAAAAATACTGTGGGTCCTCCCTTTCCTTCCTTTCAGTTATGGAAGTCTTCAGAAACAATTATGCATTTCAGATCCATCATTCTCGTTGTTGATGAGACAGTAGGTATCAGGTGACATCTTTCCTCCTGGGGAATTATTATAGTTAACAAAACAAACAAAGCCTGTAGTCAGCAGATTCTGAGAAAAAAAAAATTCTCCAAAGAGCACAATAGCAGCTCAGTCCAATAAAAGAGATTCTAAACGCATTGATCCGAGCGGGGTCAAGCTCAAGGGCTCAAGGCTTTGGTCATTTTCATGCCAGAGTTTCCCAGTTCTTGGCTTTTGCCAATGAGGCCCCTGTGATTGGACAGGCATCTCTCTCACATGGCTGTGTATTATTCCATCATAGAACTTTCAAAGTCTATTTTAAAGAAGTGCAAATAGCCACTATTTTAATCTCCTAGTAAATAGATATTTTCTCCCTCAACAGAAACAAGTGCAGCATTTTCACAGCTCCAGGTTAGATTAAAGTCTCTAAATAACAACTGTTCCTTACTCCCTCTCTTTTGTGCTTCTGAGGATAATCCCAATGAATTGAAGCAACAGAATAAAAAGCCTAGTAGCAAGTATATTTCTTTCTCCTTTTGACCATGGATTTCTTTGCTGAGAAATGAAAGTACTTTTGTGTGGACACAGCAAGCCGTGGTGGCTTCTCTGATGAATGGCTCCTTATAAACTCCACATTCAGAACCAATTCAGCTCTTATTTATCATCATTCCCTGCCTGGGACAAGCCATCAGAGTACACCTCAACACTTCCTTGTTGCTGAGTGCAACAAAGAGCTGAGTCTGCAACTGGGGGACTTGTGTTCAAGACTCAGCTATGCCAGTGACTGGCTGTGTGACCTCAAGAACCCCACTCTACATCTTTGAGCCTTCAGTTACCTAGTTCACAAAGGTAAATTTGTAAACTTCCTAACCAATTTCTAAACGTCCTTCAGGATCCAGGAGTTCTGTACTTCCGGTACTGAAACACACATAGCTCTGGGGCTCACCTTTTCTTTCATTGATATAAAATATCAAGCATTGAAAACATATTTATACAGCTCCCCCTACTCTAGCAATATAGTATATTTCATGCTAGATAAACAAAGAGATATAAAACAGTGT